>PPHD01015675.1:0-15965 GCA_002909625.1 Bambusicola thoracicus
CCACCCAGGGCCCCATACATAATAGCCTTGACCACGTCCAGGGATGGGGAACCCATAGCTGTCCTGGGCAGCCTGTGTCCTGAAGAGACCAGCAACAGACATGTCAATTGGTTTAAAAGCACTGCCTCTGCTTCACTGCTTCTATGGACAGAAGGAGGAAGAACCTCCTGATTTGTTCGCTATGGTGGGGAAAGCTATTTCCCTATGTGTTGCTCAATGAGAAAAAAAAAAAAAAAAAAAAAAACCACATGCCACTTATGAATGTGGGAAAAGGGCTATTGGCATCTTTTCTCTGTAAGCAAATACACCATAGTTGTGAAGGTAAGGCTGTTTGACTGACATCAGTGTCAAAGGAGGAGCACAGCCTGCTGCTTCCTGTATAAATGTCAGCTCTGCAGGAAGATTCCAAAGCTGCGGGGCTGCTGTGCTGAACTGGGAACTGTGTGTAGCAGAAGCCACCATGAGGCTGACAGTTGTTCTTCTGCTGGTTGCCCTGGCATCTTACAGCTGCTCTGGTAAGTATGACTTCCATCAGTTTCTGCTTTCAACCCAGGAAGCAGTTCAACGTGAAGCAGTATTTCTCCTCTGCAACCATCCTTAAACCAGGAGTCTTAATAAATTTTGTGGTTTCTTGGTCTGGATTGCTATGGGCTGATAGTTGCAGTCTGGATGCGATGTGTTCCTTGCTCAGGTGAGCTCTAAATATTAACACGCCAGATGAGATCTCCAGCCATGAAGGTACACAGCTTTTCTGGTTAGCCTCACTTACTCCTGGATTCTTACTTTCCTGTGTCCACCAGGAAGCGATCACCCTGAAGAAATATATTTCAACCAATTACACTGGGGCTGAAGAGAGTGCTATTGCAAACCGCACAACATCCTTTGGCAGTAATTGTCACTGGCTGCTGCCTGTTTTCATGTTCTTCCTTTACAGCATCTGCTGCCTGTGATGCTCTGCGTAAGTTTGTGCTGTCAGCTCTCCATGACCCTTTGGATCAATACCTGGAATTCATCGAGCCCTATGTGGGGTCTTCTCCTTTGGTCAGAACTGCTGCCACTCAGCTGAAGTTGTGTGCAGAGGATCACTCAGAAGAGCTGAAGGAAGCAAAAGTAGAGTTGATGGTAATTTGATTCTTTCTGACCATGGTTTTGTTCATTTTTCTTGGAGCTATGCCTATGTACTATTCTAATGAGGACAAAAGTAATTTTAAATGTACACCTTCATTTCCATCCTTCTCTCCTGAGATGTCAGCATGATAATTGATTTGAGAGTGCTGTATAAGACCTTCACTGTCCCAGCTGAAAGCTGGAAAGGGTGAAGTTCCTCCAGCAGCCTCCCACTCCCTACTGCTGAGTACATGCTGGAGAAACCAAGCCCTACTGGTTGGGGCTGAGGAGAAACTTCCCTACCTGGCACTGTGCCCAGAGGGGGGGACCTTTCAGAGGAAATTTAGGGTAGGAGACCTTAGAGATGTGAGGGAAGAAGGACGTTGAAGTGAAACTTTTGTGATGATATCACGAAACAGGCGAGGGAGTTCTGCATTTTTCCTACATATTTTTACCTTATGCAATGCCTGCATACACCGTTCTTACTCTTTTATAGGACAGCTTGCTGAAACGCTGTGAAGAGCAGGAATGATTCCAAGACCCTCCTTTGTGATGACTCCAAGTGCTGACTGACCCTGAACTTCCATCTTCCCATCTCTCTCCATTTCTTGGACATCAACTTTCACACTCTAACAGAATAGAGCCAACTGTGTTATCTAGGACCTGCAACCCTATCTTCAAACCATTTAGGTTTCTCATAACAATAAAATTAGAGCAGTTACTGTCTTTGCTCATCAGTCTTCTTTATTAAATGATAGGATGATGATCGACTTTGGATCATCCTTAGCAGGATTTGCTTTTCTCACATACATATGTATTCATGTTTACAGCAGTCATTAACTGGACAGTGCAAGGAGAGATGATGTGGTATTTCAAAGTACTGCAGAAAGTTCCCAATGAATTGTTAAGGCTGGAAGAGCCACTGAGATAATTTAGTCCAACCATCAACAAAAGACCATGGCATAAAAACAATTTTTTGTCTTGAAAAAGTCCAGACAAGTAAATAGGATGACTCCATGGCAAATGCAGCACCTCTGTGTACAAACATGGATAGGACAAGAAGGTTCCACCAAGCAACCACAACAGCTGTCTTCCATCTATGCTCTATTGTACAACTATGTGAAAAAAACTGATGTAGCACCAACATGTTTTGGAAGCTGTTAAACCAACTTGATGACTGAGGTATGGGAAGGTACTTTTCATGGAATAATGAAAATTGATTGAGGTTTCCCCTTTGAGGAAGGAATAGAAAGAAGCCTAGCAATCCTAACTAGCTACTAGCTAGCAGAACTAGGTCTACAACTCAAGAATTAGCTGTCTCTGCTGAATGTTGCTTCAGCTGGCCAACAGACCTTTAATTTTTACCTTAAGAATGTGCTTCACTTGTTTTTAGTGTAAGGTGGGCAAGGTGATATTATTCCAAAGTTTATCAGCAAATCTGATGCCAGTTCAGGTGGAAGCGATCTCTTCATGCCTTAATGGTGAAGGTACACGTTTGGCTGTAGGGCACCTGAAAAGCTCTAGAGGAGAAGCTATCAAAAATGTCTTTGCTTGGTCTGTAGCTATTTTCACTCATGTATCAGCTTTCTCTTTTTAATATGTGTACTGCCAGACCACACTGTGGTGCTTACAGAGGCGCATTAGCCCAAGACACTGTGAGAAGGGATACTACAGAACAGAAGCAATGAAAATGATAATAATAAAATAATAATGAAAATAATTATGCAAGAAAAGTGGCAGCATGCATGAACCCATATCAGAAGGCTGGAATTTGAGCTCCAAAAGTGCCTCAAATAAAACGACTAGATGAAGTGTATTGGATGCTCACAATGCAGAGAACAATCCCACTGGTTGTGCTGTGCTTCCAAAGCCATAGATCTCACATGTAATGTCAGCGTGAACTCCCACTCACAGAGCAGTATGTTCACTGTTCCAAGTCCAGCAGCAGTAATTAATGAATACAGAGGTCACCAACATTTTTCATCTATCCACAATCATGGCCTGGATCCAATCTTAGCACAGCTGCATGACCTGTTGGGACCATTCCCCACATATATACCCTAGGTTTTTGCATTAAGCTATAAAGGCAGCTCACTGGCATTCACAGCTTAATGCACAGTACACAAAAAAATGGCTCTCGCTGCCATGAAGCCGACTGCTACTGCTTTCCTCATCACCATGCTTTGCTGCAGCTCACTTGGTAAGTTTTGCCAATTAAAAACATTGAGTGGCTTCACAATGTGATGTACGTGCTCTGCAACGTAATGGCCAGTATTTAAATACTCACCCTGGGCTCTTCTTTGAATGGGTGGATTGATCCAGAATCAGCAACTCTATACCTGCACTGCATTAGATGATCTGTACTGCTGGTTCTAGAGACTAGATCAGATGTGGGGACTCAACCTTAGGCAAAATGAATCCAATGCAACTTTGGTTTTAGTGATGGATAGCTACTACCATTACCTATTGTTACCTCTAGGCTTGGTTCCTTGACACAAGGGTACATAATATGATGCCTAATAACTGACACCAAAGTGTCAGACAACAGAAAACAAATGTGGGGAAAGAAGTAAATCTGGGAGGTGAAAATGCAAATGAAAGCAGAGATAATGTAATTCATTGTAAGGTGGTGTTGGTTGAAGTAACAGCCTATTTAATCCTTCTGAGGTCGTTAAGCAAAAGCCTAATAATGTGGAATTGGAATAAGAGAAAGAGCAGGCTAATTAGGAATGTGATGTACATTGACCCAACAGCCTAAGTTATTACATCAGCTAAAGAACCTGAAGATCTAATGGCAGCAGGTGAAGAATATGGATTTTAATTAATGTGATTCTCACATTAAATCTCATAAATTAACAAAGATGATAACAAAAGAAGGGGAAAACCCCCAAGGAATTTACTAGAAAGGTTACAACTTAAAATACTGATGATTTTTTTTTTTAATCAAGGCTTAATAACTAAATAAAAGCAGCTTATACAGAGAGAATACAGAAAGGAGATCAGATTGTATGAGCAGCCCTGCAGCGAGGTTTTGAAATAACAGTACAGCAACCTTAAAAGCAAAATCAGGCTTTACAGGCAGCTGTGTAGGTACCAACATCAGAAGGCTACAAGATTTGGACTTGAAGAAAGGAGAGATTACGAGAGTAGAAACATTTTCAGTTTACTTTCATCTAAAATTGCTGACAGCTTCAGAGGGAGGAGGAAAAAATGATTATGACAGGTAGGCTTTGATATTCATGGAGTAGCTGAATCTGTACAAGTGAAAGTTTTGTTGTATTCCCATTTGTATTTCATACTCCAGGTGCTGGATCTTCTCATGAGGTTGTCCCGAGTCTTCTTCAGACGCTTCTTGAAGGCTCCATAGAACAGCTGTACGCTGGGCCGATTTCTCGATATAATGTCGATGAGATGACTTCAGCTGCTTTGACTGAGCTAAAGAAATGTATTGATGAGCTTCCTCCTGAGCATTTAAAGGCCCTTGTCAATCTGCTGGTAATTAATTCTTTTTATTATTCTCACAAATAATAAACATTTATAACTGTGCCAGGTTCTGGACAAAGAGCACCCAAATATTTTAACTTAAGCATTCCCTAACTAAAGTTGAGGCAGTGGGGAAGAATTGTTGTCAGCATACGAGTTTGTAATCATGCAAATACAACTTAAGACAGGTGAGACAGATGTTTTATTAACTGCAGAACCACTGTGGTTGGAAAAGACCTCTATGATCATCCAGTCCAACCCCCAAACCATCCCCACCATGCTACCAAACATGTCCCTCAGTGCCACATCCACACAGTTCCTCAACACCTCCGGGGATGGTGACTCCACCACCCCTCTGTGCAGCCTGTGCCACTGCATCACCATTCTTACCGAGAAGAGATTTTTCATAATATCCAACACGAATGATGATCACAGTAAGAATGCTTGGCCATGTCTCCACATTCCCCGCCCAATGGTTGCAGAGACTTTAATGTTAAAGCCAGAAGTGCATTCCTGGGAAGAATGTACTCCAGATAATAGTTTATGAAGCTGAGTCCCCATTCCTGGGTGGGATGGACTCCTCAGGAATCTTGTTAACAGCCATAGCTGACACTATGGTGGGGTCTGTAGGAGTGGCATGCCCGCTGTTGTCTTAGGGAGTGGGAGGTAGAAACAATCAGACCGGTAGTTTTTGGTCAAAAGCAATGCTCTTTTTGCTTGGATACACTTCCCAGTCAGATCTCTAGAATATTCAATATTTGTAATGTTATTACAATTAATAACTCACCTCTTGTGCAATTTTGCGGAGACACCAACTTCCCCGATGGAAGAAGCACCTTGCTTCATGCAGGTGTGCTTTTAGGAACAGAGCCAAGATGAAAAAGAAAACTTACAGATAATGGCAAGTGAGACTCCAGCCTGTGTGACACGTTTGGTCTTTGTCAGTGTTTGCCCACGATCTCACGGTGTGTACTGACCTTGTGAGCACCTGCAGGTGTGAGACCAAGCCTTTGTCCTCACACAAGTCCTGCCAGAGGTTACGAGTTCAATATATAGCCCGTACAAATTTGGCTTTTCTCTATGGCTGTATATTTTTAATTTTTAATTTTCTGTACGTGCTTTTATGTTGTTTTTTTGAAGTGAGTATGCTACATACACTGCTCTTTCTGTTTCAGAAACAGATCCGAACAGAGGCTTAAACCACCAAACATTTGATCCACTTGCTGATAACACTCCAGCAGCTTCCAGTTGCTCACATCCAAAGCCTCTGGGAAAGTAACAAATATATACAACAAAATGGAGAGAACCAGGATGGTGGCAGTTGCTCAATTCTACGTGCTGAGTACAGAGCCCAGGCACCTTCCAGTGTATTTTAGATCTTATTTCCTTAGAAGTAAAATCCAAGTTCTAAATAAAATTCAGACGGTGTTTTAAAATCATCTCTCTCTTCTGTTTTTATAAATAAGGTGTTTTTTTTTTCCTTCTCCTTTCTACATAACAATTGTATAGAATTATTATACATTACACAACACACACAAGCCCTCAAGCAAAGCACTTTAAAGTCCAAGTTGCCGATGTCTTCCTGAAGGATCACAGGCCTTTCTGAAGGCAAGTAGTGCTACTTGAATCCAGATCTCTGCCAGCTTGGACAGTTACTATCACAAAATACTGCTCTGGTAACAGAAACCAAGAGCAGATGAGAGAATTGCCTACAAACACTGGATTTAGGTGTAGAACCCATACAGCCTATCATTTTTGTTACTACTGATGAGGTGAACAAGGATCCCAGCTAAGAAAAAGTGAAGGACGTGTCTGTGTACTTCTTGGTCCACCAAGGAATCAGTCAAGTGCAATTATTTCCACATCAACACAACTGAGTGCAATTCTGCCTATTCCAGGAGTGCAAAAAATGGTTGTGCTCTGCTGTGAGCCAGAAATAAGTGTTCCTTCTCTGAAATCAAAAGCAAAAACACGAGTGTGAACAATTCAGAGAAAAGGAACAGATAGAAGATACGGTTTCAAAAATACTATCATGTCTTAAGAATTGGGAATTGGGTCACACAGAGCTTGTATTGATAGGAAAATTCACAATGTGACCCGTGCACTCCTCCAACCCACTTCTCTGTTCTCCACACTCCTCATCCATTTCTAGCAGGAAGAGATCATTTTGCCACCAGCGTCACCATACACAGACGTGATGGATACAGGACAGTGGACAGGGACACAAGCAAACGCTTGGTCCCAACAAAAAGTCATCACCAGCTCTTCTTCCCCTCTTGATCCCAAACCCAGAGACAGGCTGTGATTATCACACAAGTCTGCAGAGTGAGAACGAAAGGTGGAAGGAAGCACAGTCCCACAAGAAGCAACAGCGTATGCATCTCAGGATATCTTCATTTAATTTTTGGATCTGCCACTGCCATCCTCCCTAAAGTAAGTATGACCGTCCTTGGGAAAGGTTGCCTCTTTGTGAATATGAACACTGCGTACAAAGGGTTCCACTCCTCAGCAGAGTCTTCAAGATGCTCTCATCCTTTATCAAGTATTTATTTCACTCAGGGAGAGAAAAATGAGTAGGAAATTTAATCCAAGGCAACTATTTACAGTAGCACTCACAATGCTTGGAAATCGGGTTTGAAAGCACTCGCTAATGATCTCCTGTCACTCAAAACTGATCTTGAAACCACTACCATTGCCATGTGCATCACTGCATGAAAAGAACAACAGACCCTGAAATCTCATGTGAGCATAAACCAAATCTGGGTTTCTGTTGCTTGCCAGTGAAATGTTTGCATTGTGGGTTTGATCCACACACAAGGACCCTTTGGGAGGATTTCAATACTGTACGATCTTTGTTTTTTATAAACGTGATATTGAAGCTGTTGGCAGTGCAGAATGACTCAAATGGACAAACAAAAAGTGAGGAGATGTGGCAAAGCCAACGACCTGCGGGAGCATCACCCTGAGAAAAATGCTTCTTTTCCTTAGAGACGTGTCAACGTTTCTTGCAGCTCATCCTACTTGCTCAGCTATTCCACATGCAGTTCAGCACTCTCACACACAGCTGCAAGGCATCTGTTCATCTCCCTTTTATCTCCAAAGCACCCCAGTCCTTGAGTGAGTGGTGGGTGGGAAGGAAGGGGAGGATGCTGGTCAGAAAGCCGGGGTCTCTGCTCCTGCTTCAGGGTGAGGAAGCATGAGGTTTGTGTCTGCTGCTCCTGGGAGGGGTCCAGGGACCTCACCCTGAGGCTTTTCCAAGCAGGAAGGGCAGACATGCAGAGCTTCCAGAGAGGACTTCATTGGCACTCGTTGTCCAGCCCAGCAGGATGCAAGGCCAACAAAGTGACATGACTGGTCACGTCATCCAGCGGGAGGATCAGACCCAAACGTCTGATATATAGCAGTGCTCTGTCTGCGTGGCTCTAAAGTGAGTCCAGTTGTCTTTCAGGTTAATTGTCACCATACGGCAGGAGAACATCTCCAGAATGAAACCGGCACCGCTGCTAATGCTGGCCATGCTGGCAGTGTTCTGCCATCCCGGTAAGTACGACGGGCTTTAATCAACCTCTAAACAATCTGTAGAGCTCTTCACAATGTGAAAACATCATTTACAGCCAAAGGACTTCATCCTAATTGTTTCTTCTTTGCTCTTCAACTGTTCTTATCGTGCACCTCTATTTTCCATCAGAACTGCAACATTTTCTCTTGTGGAGGTTCTGAGGACTTCTGAGTAATCAAGGCAGGGATGGCACTGCCAGGGGGTCAGGGATGCCTGGGATTCCTACAGAATACAGCATTATGACACACCATGTCCAAAACCGTCCCCATTACACTGCCTGCATGGTGAAGAGTTCAGAGGCTGCACTTCAGCAGCAAAATACACCATATGAACATATACACGTGCATGCTTTATTTTTGTGTGCAAGAACAGTTTGTTTCAATGAGTTTGGTTAATTCTCATGTTCTCCAGCTTGGCTCTTTTATACCTCTATCCCAGCTACAGCTTCGCCTTGTGAACTCCTCCAGAAAGTAATGGAAAGGTTTCTCTTCGGGTCTGTTGATGAGTTTATGGACGTGGTATCTCCACTGATCACAACGCCTGCTATGAATGCAATGGAAATCAGTTTGAAGAAGTGTGTGCAGGCCTCTGTCACAGACAAACAGGCCCTCGCACTTCTGTTGGTGAGTTCTCCCTCCCCACATGCAAATTACGACATGAGGTTCAAAATGCAAGAACACCAAGTGAAGGAAGTTTGTGCTGCTCCTACAGCTGAGCCCTTTAAGCTCGGTTTGAGAAGGAAATGACGGTGCCATGCATACTGCAGGGGAAGAGTGCACGTGCAGCATAATGCACAAGCACTTTAAATGCCTTGACTGACCTCCGAGCACACAGAGCTCCCATGCTGCCCTTCCTTTGCCTGGCGGCCATTTGCTGTGTTTGTCCGGGAAAGCCGAATGCCGGCCACCATTAAAGTTCAGCCCCCCTCAGCTTCACTGGAGGTTTAAAAGGGCACTCTGTATTACCGATCTTTTCCTAACCACTGTTTGCTTGGCTTTTTTCATTCCAGACTCAGATATCCGGCACGTGCTAAAGACAACATGAGTGTGGGCATCTGTTATCGCTGAGGAGCCAATGAGAAACCAAAGATCATAGAATGAATGATAGAATCATTGAACGCCCTGGGTGAAAAGGCCCTCCAAGACCATCTAGTTTCAACCCCCTGCTGAAACCTGCCTGTCCCAACAACTACCGAGCACGTTCTGCTCTCCCACCCTGCAGCCACTACTCACTATCAAGAACCCCCTCTCAATTCGCGTTTCAATAAACCCAATGCGATTCAACCCTCCGTTCCTCTTTCAGCGTTTGCTTTCAGAAGCGATCTAGCCAGACCCCCTTCGTCGCGGGGGAGTCGGACTGGGTGACCTTTAATGGTCCTCTCAACACTAACGCCCGCACGCCCCGCTTCACCCCACCCCGCGGCTGCTGAGGGGCGGTACCGGCCCGTGTTCCCGCTCCGCCTCCCCCGGCGCAGTGCCGGTCACGTGGTGCCTGAGTGGCTGCCCCCCGGCCGGGCCGGCCCGCAGCGAGCCGCGCCGATGGAGGCGGGAGCCGCCGCCGAGACGGAGCCGCTGCTGCCCCCGCGGAGCTGGCGGGCGGCGAGGGGCGGTGAGTGCGTGGCGGAGGGCGGCGTGCCGCCCCGGCTCAGCGCGGATTGCTTCCGCCGTCCTGGGGGCTTTCTAGAGCGCCGGTGTGGCGCGTCCGGCTCGGGTCGACCTCCGCGTCCCTCTGTGAGGAGAAGCGGGGCGGTGTAGCCGCCGTTGGCTCTGAGCCGCGCGGCGCCTCATTCTTTCTTTCTAACTTTGCAGCCGCCGGAGCCGCCGAGGACCTCCACATCAACCAGGCCGTGGTGTTTATCGAAGACGCGATACAAGTAAGTCCGAGCCGGCGGCGAGCCGCTTTGTGCCCCCTCGCTGTCTGTGCGACACGCTGCGCGCCCTGCAGTCAGCGATGAACCCCGCATCCCTGCGCCGCATCGACTCCAGTGCGCTTCTGCCCAGAAGAGATGTGGTTCTTTTTCCAATGAAATCGTGTTGAAATAGCGCCTTCTCTTCCCGTTTGCCCAGCAGGCGCTGACTGTGCTGCTCTGTGGGTGGATGTGCCCTTTTTGTTTTTAAGCAAGCATCCGGGCTGACCCTGTGACTTTGCCTCCAAACGTGGTCACGGAGCTTCAGAGCTGGCAGACTTTGAGGCTGGTTTCGGTGGAGAAGCTGGGACTGTTTGCTTGATGCGTGGAAGTCTCCGTTCCCATTGTGTAGAGGTGTAGGTCAGAGCTGTGTATTCTCACAGCTGTGTGTGTCACACGGCTTTTTGGATGGACAGGGCAGGAGTGCTGCAGAGCCGAACCAAGTGCATGGGCCTCTTTGGCAAGCAGATGGGACCATAAGTTGTGAGTTACTACAGCTGCTGTTACATGTAACGAAGGCAGCGCTGCCACGCTGGCTATCCAATAAGAGGGTGATCTTCTGGTTGAGAAGACCTCAGTAGAATCTTTCCCATTGCGCCCACATAGGCTGTAGTCAAGGTACACTCATTGATGAGTGCTAGTTTAATAATAACTCACGCAGTAATTTCTTTATCTTATTGTGAAACTGGGTTTGTCTCAAGCCTTGTTGATGAGGGCATGCTTTATTTTTGTAACCTTGTTTTTGTCTCTGATGCAGACCACGTGCAATGGTTCAGTGATCCTTTTCTTTTCTGCTTTCTCCCTGCAGTATCGATCTATAAATCACCGTGTGGACTCCAAATCCCTGTGGCTGTATCGCTGGTATTATTCAAGAATTTGCCAGTGGTGAGAACCTGTTATTCTTTTTGCTTTTTGGGTCAGGAGTAAGTCTTAACCATTCTTTTTTTTCTTGTTTCTTTTTCTAAGTACTTAGCTGACTGTCCTTTTACTCTTTAGAACACACTGTAGGAAGCAAGCAATGAGTGCATGTGGATGAGATGGGAGTGGAAAGCAGCAAGGCATACAAAAGTGCAGTGAAGAAGGAGGTGGGCTCTTTAGCAGGGTCTGTTGTGATAGGAGTGGGGAAATGGTTATGAGCTACAAGGGGGGAGATCTAGACTGAATGTAAGGAAGTAGTTTTTTACAGCACTGGCATACAGGTAGCCTAGAGAGATGGTTGATGCACCATCCCTGGAGTGCTCAGTGGGGCAGGATGGGCTCTGAGCACCTGATCTACTGTAGGTGTTCCTGTTCATTGCAGGGGAGTTGGACGAGATGGCCTCTAAGGGTCCCTTCCAACTCACTTCATTCTATGAAGTATATGGCTCTTTGGAACATCCGTAGGACTACTGCACAACAGATGATTATTGGTATGATGCCCAGCAGAGTGTGTTAGTTTTCCAAATATCAGTTTCTAACCCAATTAAATACTGGCAGGATTGTTTGTTGTTGCTAGTTTCAAAACCGCCCCACCTAGGGCTATATGAATGTCAGCAGTTGCTATTGTAATGTGTTGTTGTTACTACAGCGTTACTGCAGTTCGTGTAAAGCATGCTATTCAGGTGCTGTGTTACAAGTGCTTTCATTTCTACCCGAGCAGGATTTTGAGCTTGACCATTACCATAATCCTGGCTTTGGCTTTCATTGAAACACCATCTTCACTGACTGTCACATCAGATGTGCGATACCGCCTTCCTGCGTGGGATCCTCCGTGCGGCCTGACTGAAAGCATTGAGCTGCTGTGCTTCCTGGTCTTCACGATTGATGTGTCTGTGAAGGTGAGCAGCGCTTCCACCTGGCTCTGAATGGATGGCTTTGGCTTGGCTGCTTGTTCGGGGCTGTAGAAGTTGGGCTTTGTAATAAACAGAGCTGTTCTTTGGATCCTTGTTTCTGAATGACTTCACTAAATGAACTCCTTGCCCGCGTGCACCTCTCAGTTCCATTGATGTCAGTTAAAGACTTGCAGAAGAATTCTGTGATCGGTGCTCTTTTGGGTTTCAGGGAGCTCTAGAAACAGAAACTAGAAATACCTGAAAAGCAATTGGTGCTGACTTCACCAATGGAGGGTGGTGGAATTTGCATTAAGTTGTTGTGCTTCTTTTTTTCTATCCTCCCGCAGAGTTACTTAATTGGATGGGAAGAGTTTTGGAAAAACAAATGGCTGATGGCTTACATCGTGACGTTAATTATTTCCCTTACTGATTGGGTTGTGTCGCTGAGCTTTTTCTGCACAGAGGTAAGAAGTGCTTGCTGCAGGAACTGTGCAACGTGTGTGGGCAGTGAGGCAAGGAGGGGAAGCTGCAGAAGGATGCACGGGGGTGCCTGTGTGATGCCTTGGAGAACTCAGGGGAGGGGTGAGATGGGTCCCCATGGATCAAATTGATTGTTGCTTGCCTGCAGTCATCATTGAGGAAATACTAATATGCTAAAAAATACTGAGATGTGAACAGCTTAATTGCTTTAGGGTGTGTTAAGGAACATCAGAACAATTGCCCCTAAGCCTTGTCAGGGGGAGGGGGAGAAATTGCTGTGTAATAAGCAGACTGTAATAGGTTAAAAAAAAGCTGAAAGCTGAAGCCAAGCCCTAATTTCAAGGTGTGTGTCTATTTTTAATGGAAGCGGCTTGTTATTGATTCACTTCTTGAAATGGATCTCAGCAAAAAATGCTGAAATGCGATCATGACCTGCTTGTCATGTTCACCAAGCAATGAAGTTAGACCTCTTCAAAAATACAAGTTGAAATTCCAATAGCCTCACCAGACCATTAATTAGAAACAGCTTCTCTTTTAACAGGAGGTCTAGAAAATTTCCTTCAGGCCTTTTTTTTTTTTTTTTTTTTTTTTTTTGACTTTGGGACAGATTTAGCTTCTGAGAACAGCCTTTTGTGCTGCACTGATTTCTTTTGGTCAATATTTAGATCTGTTTTGACAGGCACACCCTTAAGGCTAGGACCACAAATACTTTGTGGGAACTCAGCATCTGATCCACTGTTTTGTTTTGCAGACTGTAAGGGTAAGAAGAATTCTCCGTCCTTTCTTTCTCCTTCAGAATTCTTCGATGATGAAGAAAACGTTAAAAAGTATCAACAGCACATTGCCTGAAATGGCAAGGTGGGTAACAGCACAGAAAACATCCCTTCGTAGCAAGTCTGCAGTTACCCTTCACATCCCAGAGTGTGATGCCTCAGTAGCTTTCTTGCAATGGTCACTGAGATCAGGCAGGGTTGGATGGGAAGCTGCAGTAACTCTGTGGCTCCTGTATGCTGTAAAGTTTCTCAGGAATGCATGTGATGTGACAAGGAAGATTTTTCAATGCTGATCGAGTGGTTTTCATTTTTTTCCCCCCCCCTTTTCTAATTCTGTTGAGCACAGCCCTTCTGTAAGGGAAGAGCTGAGTCATCAGCTGGGCAAAGGGCTATGCCATGTTACTGTAATGTTGCCTCTCAGGGCAGTATGGGTAGGGCACAAAGGTGCCCTTCTCCCGCGAGTACCACAGAGCCAGGTACTTTGTGTACTTCTTAGGATGCTTTACTTCAGGCTTTTCATTTCTAAATGGATTTAGAAAAACAGATGCTAGAATCTCCTCAGCCTTAAAACTGCCTAAGCTCATGCTAAGGAGCTGTGAAGAAGTGTGATTCTTAGGAATCAAAGCTTAGATGGTGTTCTGTTAGCTCCGCGTAGTCACGTTTAAAATAGTAGTTAAAAATATCCTTGGCTATTTATGTGTCTTTAGCAAAGAACATTAAGGACGACGTTGATATTAATGCACGTGATGTGTTCTTTCCAATAGCGTTGTTCTACTACTCGCAGTTCATCTGTCTCTCTTCACCATGTTTGCCATGCTGCTGTTTGCTCGAACAAAGGTAACCAGCTGTACTGATGTGTAGATCTCAGTGCTTTCCTGCTTACTCGTGTAGCTGCATGTCTGGTTTTCTAATCAAACTGGTGAAACTCGTTTCCCTGGGAGAGACCCACTGGGATGAGTTTGAAGTCTATTTAGAGAGATGGAAGTTGCACATAAGGTTTTTTTTATGGTCCCACACCTTCGTGGTGCCGATGCTTTTCTCACAAGTGAGAAGTTTAAAGTCTGCTAATACAGCAACTTCTTACAGTTCTCTGGTCAATCCTTTGCATTAGTTTTTCTGCTTTTGTTGGAACCACCTGTGCTGTTCTGTGTCCATAGCTCTTAATCCTGGTGCTTTTAGTTTCTATTATCTCACATTTCTTTTTTTTCCCTTTCCTTATCTAGCTTTTTGTTAAGTTTACTGCAGTGTTAAGCTATCTGCAGTACTGGTATCCCTGGCCTTGCCTTGGTAGGTTTTTGCCTGCATTTCTCTGATGTTTTGGCTTCTGATTTTGTGGCTTCTTCTTTATTTTTGTTTTGTTTCTCTTCTCACTTCCCAAAAGCTGATTTGAAGTGTGGTTACAATCACTTTTGTGTTCAAGTGCTTTTGGGGTGTCCTTTCTCCTAAGCTTCCTGTATCTTTATGTATCCTTCTTCGTGCTGCACTCCTTTCCTTTTTTAAGGCCTTCCACAGCCTTGTTTGTGTGATCACTAAGACTCGTTGTGTACTTTTTGCAGTAATCTTAGTTCTTTCCTTAATCTTTACTGAGCCTTCATTCCTCCTGCAATTTGTGCTTGAGCTTCTGGTCTTTCTTATGGTCAGCAAATTCCTTGAATCCCTGTTACAGAATTTCTGGAATTAGAAGTAGAGCTCTGTTTTTCCCTTTTCTTAGTTGAATCCATTATCTCTGTATTATATTTGCATGTCACGTGGAATTTCGCTTGCAGTCTTTCCCAGCAGATGGAAATACATTTTATATATCTGTACCAGACACTTCAAAATACACTTAAGTAAAGAAATAACAAATTAGAGAGCTATTTTATTTTTCCTTTTTAGATTCTCTGACCTGATACCCATACAAACTAATTGTAGCTAACCAGGCAATGTGCTCAAAGGATGTGTCAGTAATAAAATTCTTGCCTCTAGATCTGCACACTGCCTTGCATGTATGCCCTAGAGGTGCAGCGTTCCATTCTCCTCAGCATATTTAATGGCTGTTTGTTCTGTACTGCGTGATTCATGTTCATATTGTTTGCACTCTGCATCTTTTGCAGCCGTCTCTACTTGAGCTTGGGGAAAAACTATGTGGGCACAGCATTCTGTAGCTAGAATGAAAAGTAAGCGGCCCCAATTTGCTGCTTAATTTTTAGGTGAATTTGGATTGAATACGGGAACAGTCTGTGGTATATTTTATTTAGGTCATGTTTAGAGCTCTTCTAGCTCTGGTACCATTGATGTCTCTCGTTTTGGCTTTCCCTATCAATCAAGGGCAGCTTTAGATCCCCATGCTGTTTGCTCATGTCCTTATGGTCCCTCCTGGGTTTGAGGTGATGGATGGAACTTTTATTTGGAGCCTCCTGTCTCTCTCAGCTTGCTGTTTTTCCCTTATGTTTTTTATTGACATGTGGTTGCACCGTATTCCTGCAGGACCACCATGTTGTCCTAGTTTTGATGCTTGTCTTGTATTTTCTTCCATGTGGCAGATCTAATTGTGTGTGTAAGGAATGGATTATTGACTAAAACTGTCTGTGTATGTAGCATTTTCTTGGAAGACGGTCTTAGTGATTCTAAGTGCTTCTCTGATAACAGTGAGCTTTTTTCACTAGGATGGTCAACAGGATAAGGAATGGGTGGGTTACTTTCGGAACTTGCCAGATTCCCTGACATCACTGCTGGTCCTGCTGACTACGGCCAATAACCCTGATGGTGAGCAGTCCGTTTCAGAGATAACTCTTGTCTCTATTAATCAATGCACGGTGAAATGCCCTCAGACTGCTGTAACTGTTCTTGCAGCTGGAAGCTCTTAG
>PPHD01015676.1:0-15964 GCA_002909625.1 Bambusicola thoracicus
TTATTCTCTTGTTCATGGCATCCTCAAAACAGGAAACTTTTGATTCTGAACTTCAATAGGAGTAACGAAGTGGCAAGTTTAAAAGAAGGGTGTCTTGATTCAGCAGTCAGTATATACTGCACCCACAATTGAAAACCTCAGCTTGTCACTGCAGTTATTATTTACATCTTCTAGTCTTAAAAGAAAAATTAACACATTATACCTATAGTGCTTACTCATATTATTTTGGGGGCCATGAATTTAAACACAGTCAGTCTAATACTGTTCAAAGCTTTGTTGTCCAATTTGATTGCAAATGCACTGTAAGCCCACAAAGACATAACACAAGGCAAACAGCTGTGCAAACACTCCCACCCAAACCCTCAAATGGCTCTGATATCCGTACCAAGGAGATGATGCACATTTCCCTGGATGTGACTTATCTGCACAGATAGCAATATGCTACTGCTCCTGAGCCAAAAGGACTCAGTTTAAACAAGCTTATGCAGAGTTAAATTGATTACAATAGAACAGATTACAATCAGAATAAAATTTTAACAGTAAATACTAAATGAGAGATGATTGAATGGGAACGAGTCCTGAAGTACTTTGAATGAGAAGACAAGTAGCTTCCATGCAATATAATAGAGAAAACGGGAAGCAATTGAAAAATTAAGTGTGATATTCCAAAATTCCAAAAGGATGAGCGACATTATACTTTAAATATAATACTTTACAACAGAATTCTGACTGGCTGAGAGTATGACAAGACTGCACTTGCCAAGGCCAGAGAAAAGGATCCCAATGGCTGAAATGAGAGATGATAGAAACTTAGCTGATGCTTTGGACCTGTAACTGGGAAGAAATATGTAACTAAATGGCCATACCTGAGAACTGCAGAGCAGAAACAGTGTGTAGATGTAGCTTTGATGAAAAACTAGAGAGAGGGCCCAACTTAAACGCTTTGCTACAATATTTTCTAAAACAAAACGTGCCTTTTATTTTGAATCAGGAGGCAGGTTTCAAACATAAATGATACTATCCTGTTCCCAGGATGTAATTTATTAATATATTTCCTTCCACATGCTCAAAGACTTTAAAATTAAGCACAACTGAAAAAAAAAAAATCACTGAAGAAACAACCTAAACAAATTGGTTTTTACCATTTCACACTCACACAAATCTCCAAACCTTTCATTTCACAATGAATTAAGCATATTTTTTCCAGATTTTAATTAGAAAATTCTAACATAAAAGAAAATGAGAGAAGTAGAAAAAGGAAATGAGATGTGAAGCAGAGTGGGAAATGTTATTGTGTCAAAACAAGGTTAAACAACATAAACCAAAAGTCTAGTTTCTGTGTCTGTAATTAGGGAGAAAGCAGAACTGGGGGACAAATGGCTAAAAGATATGAGGTAATGAGAAGAAGGAGGTGAGATCATATTTATGTTTGTATTTCCTGTTTACATAGTCAAAATACAAGAAGAGTGCTAACACATCAAGAAAGGAAGTTGCATTTTCACCTGTTCAAAATATAAGCTTCATGACCAAGTGCCAAATTATAAAATGTTAATGCTGCAATTTCTAACAGGTACAACACAAATAGAAACTTTGCTTTCATATTGTGACATTACAGTACTACCAGACTGTTTTAATGTGTATAAATCTGCACTTGATCCAACTTTAACTTATGTTTATTCCACTTTGATAGTGTACTTTCACTGTGAGAAATGTAAAATTTAGACCCAAAGTGTCCATTTGTTTGAAATTATCTATCTACATAAATTTATTTTCATAATTCTTCCCTTTCACTATGAACGCTGCATGCAGTCTAATATGCAGGAAAAACAGACTAAGGTTTCATAATAGGAAAATGCCTTTTAAGGTCAGTGAAGTACCAGAATAGGTTAGTAAAAAATGTTAAAAAAAAAAAAAAGCTTAAAATGCAGACTCTGAAGAGCTTAGATGAAATGGCAAGGTACGGATGGTACGGATGATCTTGTCACAGTACAAAGAACTGAAAAGCATCTTGATGCTCTTTCCAGGACATAAATGCTAAAATTCTAACCTATTTTTCTCAGTGTAGTCATAACAAATGGATTTTATGAGCAGTAAATACAAACAAAAAAACTTTAGGTAAAGTCTCTTCCAAATATTTGGTTCAAAGTTTGGTCTTACCACGGTGAATTAAAAATTTTCACCTTCGATTTTGTAACATGTACACTGCAGGACAGTATTTACTGACAAAGCTAAGCTGATTTTATTTAATCAACAATTACAAGAATCATTGCTTTTCACTCCATTATAGGAGTAATACATGCTATATTCTACAAAACCATAATTACTCCAAAATATTCTCCCTGATGACATTGCACATTTTATCTAGGAAAAAAAAAATCACTTCTTAATACATAATAAAACACTCCCATAAAATGGGATTTCTATTTCATATCTTCCTAGTGTACAAAAGTCAATAATTAAAAATAACACTTTTTTCACCAGAGTCAATAGAACGAAACACATACCATACGTGATGCAAAATCTGAACCTCTAAGATGTATTTTCTAATAATCTTTTCACTCTCTGACAACATAGAGTAACCTACGCAACAATGAGATACGAAAAAAGAATTCATTTGTCTTCCTCCAACATAAGTGTATTGAAACAGGGTACTTGTTACTTACATATTCATATCCTACTGTTACTTTTGTATACTCTGAATTTCTACTTACAAATTCTTTTAAGCCAACTGAAGCTGATCACGAAGAACAATGGGACCATGCTCCAAGGACAGTTAGAAATTCATTCCCCTCATTGGATAGGTTAAAATCGTGCCTCTGTAGGCTTGCAAAACAAGAACATCTGAGTCTTTTGGCTTTCCAAAATATACACAGGAAAGATGAAACTTTGCTGACAATCCTTCAAGCAATAAAAATCTGATTCACAGCATGTTACTTGTCAAATTTTAAATGTTAATGTTATACCACTGATCTTTTGAACAACTTTTTTGCACATTACTTTCTTATATTTCTATGGCAATTTAACTCAGAGAAGTATATTTCAATCCTAACTAGGCAAAGCAGGAACTGAATTCAGGCCTCCAACCTTCTAGATAAAAGCATTCATGCCTCCTAATCGCCAGCCAAATGCCAACACTCTTAATACACTCTGGTGCAAAAGCTCACTGAGAAGGCAGTGAGTGCCCCAAGCACTGCACAAGCTCCAGATCAGCAGTCAGCCTGGAGCCCATCATCTATGACTGCTGTGAGAGTCAGAGAGAAGAACAGAAAACTCAAACCTGGAGGCTCCCTTACTGTCTTCAGCAATAGACGCTTCATTAATACCCAAGTATTAAGTTTTTGCTTTTAAAGGTAGAACTCAAGAATCACTTAATCACAATAATAAATATTCTTGAAATAAGATTATTAATAGTAATACCAATGATAAAGTTTAGCAAAGATACTGCAAAACAGTAATTAAAGGAAGAAGCAAGGGTTGGTGTGTTGTCTTTTTTTAAGGTTTCCTCCTGTACTGTATTCCACTGTCATTTTGAAGTGTCAACAATTTCTAAGAACACTTGATTTCAAGTTCCTGTCATTCTCTGCATAATCTAGTAAAAAAACCCAATTTATTTATTTTAAAGAAATCCAGTACTTTTGAAACCATACAAAGTTACCTATCCTCACATCACATTAGGGAGAAAACTTCATTTGCTATTATAGTAGCCGGTCCTATACAGTCCAAATAAGAAAGCACACGATTTATTAGTATTTTGCTTTAAAATAATAACAGGAATTCAGAAACAAAGAAACATAGTTTTATCCATCTCACAAAGACTGAAGCTTAGGGAAGCATCATTGTTTATGACAAGTAATTATTTGTTGGGTTTTTTTCCTCTCAGCTGTTACCTTGAAACAGGTTCCAATTAGGTATGATGTGTATTTTTATTCATGTACTTAAACACTTTACAGTATTAATATCTAAGTCAACTTAAAGCACTAACATGACACTAAGTACTCTGATAATATTCTCAACTACGTAGCTTTGTTTTAGTAAACAGTTCATACTTATTTCAGGTAAAATGGTATGCTTAAAAATTACCAGGATATCCTATTCACAAATTCCAATTGGAAAGACTTTAGCAAGAAATACATCCAACACTAATGGTACTCTTCATATCAAATATGGATTTTAAAAGAAATTATTAAACTAATGTTGATGTAATTAAAAAATTTCATCTAAACTGACAAAATTCACATTTCTCATCAAAAGCTTTACGTGAATGTATAATTTTACAAAATGAGTTGTTTTGCCATAAATGATGCACTGGAAGATCAAATGGAAAATATAGCCCTTCAAACACCACAGACAAGTGTGGTTTAACCCAGCAAGCAGCTGAATGCTGTACAGCCCTTCACTCACTTTCACTCCTCCCAGCGCGACAGAACTGGAAAGGAGGAAAAGAAAGTATAACTCATAGGTTGAGATAAAAACTATTTACTAAAACATTGGTGTTTTGACAACATTGCCTTTCTCCTAGAGCCAAAACGCAGCAGCATACTGGAGACTGGGAAGGAAATCAGCTCTGTCCTGTCTGAAACCAGGACAGCAAGAAATAGAATCCTTACATTTCTATATACAGCTTTAATTTACCTCAGAAACAATAACGTTACAGAGCATAGAGACAATGACGAAAACAACAAGGTAAAATTCTTAGTGACGGCTAAACAGAATTCCACTTTCCTGAAACACTTCAAACAATTTCACAGTGACATTTCTGTTGCTTTTTGTACTTGATGACAATTTGCTAGCACTGCTTTTTGTCTGAAAGTTTTTTAAACTCTGCAGAACAAAACATTAACAGTCTGCAGGTACGGAAGCATTTTAAGTTTACTATTACTTGATTATTTGCATTTTAAATTACAGCTTTGGTTTCCTCGCCATAATGTGAAAATGCACCTAGTTGCTCTACAGACTTAACGGGCCTGAAATTTGTACAGCAAGCCTGAGCAATGGAAGGAATTCAAAATAAATGTACAATGGGATTTACAGCATTTGCAAAAGTGTTCTGTTTTCACATTACAAAAGTCTGCTCGCTGTTTATACAGCCATGGGTGAGGGAAAGAAATTGACTTCTGTTTTCTTAACTAAGACACGCGACATAAAGAAGCACTGAAGTACTAAAAGCCGTTAGCCTGTGGTAGCAGCTTAGTTCAGAATACTTAACACAAAATGCGGACATTATACATGCACTCCTGATGAATCTACTGTAACAACTCCTGCCCAAACCCACTCACATCTCCTCTCTTTACTCCCTGTCAGACACATGACAACAGAGAAGATGTATTTGTGGGACAGCTTCTGAGAACACAAAGCTCTTAAATGGCAGTACTCTGCCCAGACAGAATTACATTTATAGTTCCAAAACCACTTCCACAGCACCCAGGCTCATTACCCAGCTCTGCCTCCTTGCTAACTGCTAGTTAGAAAGCCTCCTAAGCACGTATCCCATAGCATATGCTCACTGAGGGGGGGAGTGGGGGGGAGAAAGCAGTGGCTAATAGTTTGATTTCTTCCTTTTTCCCCCCCCTCTTGATTACACTCTTCCAAACTGATTGATTTCTCCTGTTTTTCCCCCCTCTTGATTACACTCTTCCAAACTGAAAAGAAGATTCAGTGATCCAACAGTAAGCAGTAATTTATGGATAGTCAATCTATGCACATGCAATCAGTCATGCAACTGTTTTTCACAATAACCAAATCCATAACATTAAATGCATGTTTCTGATGCATTTGTCAATTAAATTATTTGCTTTTAGTAGTTCACTCAGCTCTAGTTATGACTGCTAGAGGCACCCTTTTGATTTATTCAGGTCATGTTAAATCTCAGGATATGAGGATCACAAGGTGCCTGCAGTTGGAAGGGATCCGCTTCAATTCTTAGAGCTATCATAGCAACTACAAAGAAGGGTGAGAACTGGAGACAAGCAAGGTTCTCCAGGGGCCAGCTGACAGCTGACTGAACACAAAAGAAAGACAAACTGCGTCATGAAAGATGCAGCTCAAGGTCAGGCACAGAGGGCTACGCCTGACAAGAAGCTAACACATGAAGACAAGAAGAACACTTGAAAAAGACACCCTATGAACACAAATCTTTATCTGACACCAAATGCAAGCAGCTCTAATATATCCCTCAAAGCAATTATCTGGAGATCAAGTCCAAGATGAAGAATGCTAACTCAGAACACTTATATTACACTGCAACACTCTACAGAAGAATCATTTAGTAAATAAATTGAAAACTAACTTCAGAAGTTTCACAAGTATTTCACTTATGAATTTGCAGGCTAGGTAACTTGATCTGTTTGTGCAGAGTCTCTGATCAGCGTTTCCCTAATGAAAATAAATTGGAAGAAAACAGCACACATGCTTTTGCTGGAAGGTGCTCAAAACTGCAAACAGTAACTGCTTCTGTTTTCTGTTTTCCCTTTTCCCCTTGAAAGACAGTAATAAGGGCATACATTTTTGTATATATGTATACAGACAAGCAAGAAAATACAAAGGATGAGAAAATAAAACAGTTAGGAAGCTCCGTATCTCAAAAGGAAACAAAGTTCTCTTGGACTTGAAAGTTAAAGAATTTACCTCCACTAAAAGAACTGACTGAGGAAGATTTAAGCAGTAGCTTGTAGTCTTCAACAGAGGAAGTTTCATGTCAGTGATAACCTTGATAGTATTTTCTTATAACTCCTACAAAACTACGTCTAGGAAATTTATAATATGTTTTCCAGTTCTATTTTGCTTACTCTTTTAAGCTGCAATCAGGGTTTGAAAATCATGCTTAAGGCACAAAGAATCAGTCTCAGAATTGCACAGACACTTGCTCAAATTCACACCTTTCATAGCTTCGCGTACTGATTTATTCAAGGAGCATTCTAGCTTTATGTAGATAAAAAAGGCAGTGAACAAAACTAAACCTATAGTTTCAAGTAATATGTTTGTCACCAACAGATTGGCTATCTGAGGTAACGGTATTAGTCAAATGGTTTACTTTAGTATAGAATAGTCATTCACAGCCTGGGACGTTTTAGAAACTGAGAAGTATTATCACAACATTAAAAATAGCAATACTCTGTCTGAAACATAGTTTTAATTATTTGCTGAAGAAAATATCAAGGACTGTGGGATTCTATCTAAGCAATTAAGTTTTCTCTAGCAATTCACTGATTAAAGCAAAAAAAACCCCACTATTTTTAAATTGTTATTTTATACAGTGCGGGTACATTAAGACAGACACAAGGAACAATCTTTATTCTGGCAATGTGACCAATGGAGGATTTTGACATACCGATGGAATTCAAAGAATTCCCCAGGTATCCTAGATTCAGGGTCATGGAAATGTACCAAGGTTATTCAGTATGGGGCTCAAATGGCTTCACAGTCTCTATACCTTGTCAAGTGCATCTTGGATGAATAGACTAATAACATGCCACAAATTGCCATGAACGGTTAGATACGCTCACAGAACAATCAGGAAAAGCAAATAGCATGAATTTGGAAAGCTAATTCATTATTAAATGTGACCACTGTACTCCTGTAGTGGTAGGCCTGTATAAACTGACCAGATTCCATTTCATTTTTGGGTTTCTCTCCAGATCCAGAAGACTCAAGCAGAAGGAGACTCAGCTGACAGGAGCAGTGCTGTGGGTACACCACACAACAGGCACAAACAGTTGAGGCAATAACAGCACTGAGAAGATAACAGCTGCTGATTGGAGAGTCTTTACTTAGGACACTGCCTTGAAATGCTGCATAAGCAACCCTACGCTGGGGAGACTGCTTCATTTGCCAAATATTGTCAAGTTCTCCTCTAGCTGCATCAACACGAGCACCACTTTCCAATCACCTTATAACATCCTTCAAAAAAGTGCAGACTTACTGTGTCAGAACTATTTTTGATCTTCCATATTTTACACCACTTATTCAAATGAACTCTGACAACTATTCCCCTGATAACAATGTGTTTGATGCTTAATTACGCCTTACTTCGATGGACATAATTTTTACAAGCTAAATGGAAGCATTTATGCACCATGACATTGGAACCAATCCTTTTTTGTAGAATTCTAGTTGAATAATAGAAACATTATCAAAGAATGATTTGTGTTGGAAGGAACCTTAGAGATCATACAGTCCCAACCCCCTGCCATGGTCAGGGCTGCCCTCTCAGCTCAGGCTGTGCAAGGCCCCATCCAACCTGGCCTTGAGTACTTTCAGGGATAGTGCACCCACAGCTTCTCTGGGCAGCTGTGCCAGTGCTTCACTGCACTTTAAGTGAAAAAATTTCCCCTAATATGTAATCTACACCTCTCCTCTTTTGGTTTAAAAATGACCCCCCTTGTCCTAACACTATCAGGCCATATAAGAAGTTGGTCTCCCCCTTGTTTATACACTTTCTTAAAATACTGAAAGGGAACATATATAAACAAAATACTGTGAAAAACATCATCTATTTCCTAGACAAGTCAATTACCTTTTCACTAAGTGATTTAAAGTACCAAAATGGTAGCTACAGTTTAGTAAGATACAATTATTACACACAAAGTTTAGTATTTAGCCATCCAAATTAAAGCCTGAATAGATCATACTGTAAGTATATAGCAGTGAAGTCATCACTGGGACGAAAATACCAGATTTACACAAAGCCTATCAGTTTGACTCTACAGTGGCCAAGAATTCCCAAGAAAAATATGACTTTTTGAAAGTTCTTATTCATCACTTTATGAAATGATAAACATCCATTAGAAGGAATAATAAAGATACACCACACAAAGAGCAACATGAAAAAAATTCCCTAAGCGCAACACATAAGTGTATATGAGATGATTAACACAAACAAGTATATCAAACGATTAACCACCATTCTCAACACTGAAAGTATTTCTGCATGTTGCATGAATATTTATATCGTTCAAAAATGTAATTAAAATATTTCTCAGAAAATCTGGTTATTTATAGAAAAGATATACAAAAATAATCCTTAATGCACAAATGATTGCTCATACCATTCATTCCTTGACATAAGGTCACATTTAGGAGTTCAGTATATTAAAACTTTCTTTGGAAAGCTAAATTTAATTCTCCATAGCAAACATATTTTTATTTTACATTGTCAATAACAAGATTACTAGATCTGCTTAGCAGAAAGACATGTTTTTATCTTCTAAACTGTACTTCCGAAGTAAATCAAAAATATAAAACATACCTTTGTTGGTTTTCATTCTACATCAGAAAAGAAACCTGTGAGATGATGAAGAGGACTGCACTTGTTTTTTTATTTTATCATTTCCAAACAGATTTTCCTCAGTAAAATGCATGTAAGATTTTTATTATCACATCATAGTAGGGGCTGTTCTTCACTGTCAGGAATATTTAAGAACAAAGTGCAACTGAGAACAATTCCACGGGGATCTTGAAGAAAAACAAACAGCCTTGCAATGGATTCAGAACTCCAAAACAAATGAACAAAAATTTGATTACCATTGTGTTAAATGTAGAATTTCTCTAACAGCATCAGGTCTTCCTAAGTAAACTATACTCAGGCAAGGTAACAGTGCACACTACTGATATCAACTTTTGATGCAATGACCAATCTCTATTAAATCCAAAAGGGTCATGGAGTTTCAGATAACAGCAACATATACACTCTGTCTAGCTCATTTTGCTTCTGTTGGTTCTTGCCCATATACTGAATGTGGAAGGAAGCCTGAGATATTTCAGTCAGTGTGTGATGAGAGCTGAGAATAGTGTGTGAAGAGGAATTCCCTTGTTACGTGGGAGAACTGTAGCAAACACACACCAAAGTGGTCTTGGGGAACATGATGGAAGAGTTAGAACTATAAAAAGCAGAAGTGGAGTAGAACAAACGCAATGGAAACCATGCAGAGGAAGAAAGGAGTTTTTGAAGAGGAACTATTAAATGGAAAGATAACCTTTTATGGTACAGGAACAACTCAGTGAATGACTGTTAATGATAAATAGCAAGAAGACTGTGTAAAAGCTGCTAATTCAAGATGTCATATGAAATGTAAGAAGGTGACAAACAGGCTGAAGCCTTGGATAAGAAAGTTTGTGAAAATATATGTAAATTTAAAGTCTTGCGGAGCTTTGAAATCTATTTAAGGAGCATAAAAATATTATGCATTCACCATGTCGTGTACTTATCCACATTTTAACAAGCAGAGAAAGCAGCAGGCCCAGCTCACGTGAACATACTACTGTTTTCCAAATGCACTAAACTTGCTGGTTCACCTTACTCAGATTCTCCTGTGAATAGTTTTAGGGTAAAACTGAAAAACATACTAAGCTTCACAGGACATGAACTGCTCTTATACAATCATAAGGCAGACGATTAGCTAATAAAATACATTAATATATTACGAGGCACAGACAGAGCAAATAAAATACATCCCTGCAGAAGCGATTAGCATAGATGCTTCAGTGGATTAGGAAATCTCAGTGACAAGAGGTATATTTAACATAAAATTCATATAATAAGAAGCAGTGGAAAAAACGGGGTAACTGTCATGTGCCCATTACTAATTTCATAAGAAGCTGTCAAATACAATCATTTCTCAGTACAAAACAACACTCTTCAACTGAGCAAAATAAATTTAATTCAGAACTTACAATGTTCCTCATCATGGATTTAATAATTACCAACGTCCCTGAATCTCTCCAAGGTGAAACAACACTTACCTTGTACTAGTAAGTAACTTCTTCCTGGCTTATTTCCTGCTGGGCATTTATTTCCCTAGCTACAAAACTAGCAAACTCAGCATTAGCAAAGTTCACGCTAGGCAAGTGAAACACTTCATCATTGAAACAGAATTATATCTTTCAGCAAATCAGAAAAATGCCCTTTTTTTGGTAGTTGATACTCTATCGGATGTGAGGTCTGCTCTCAGTTTTTTATTTTAATTAGTTTACTTTTAACCACTAAACAAAATGGCATTCTATTTTGAATATTTTTGCAATACCCGTATTTGACAGAAATGTCATTTCAATTTCTTCAACTTTTTTGGGGGGGAAAATGCAGAATGAACTTCATTTTTTCCTAACTGGAAAAATCTCTCTTGCTTTCCCCTTCCTTTCT
The DNA here is from genome assembly GCA_002909625.1 of Bambusicola thoracicus. Lineage (NCBI taxonomy): Eukaryota > Metazoa > Chordata > Aves > Galliformes > Phasianidae > Bambusicola > Bambusicola thoracicus. The sequence goes on from PPHD01015676.1 coordinate 11,135, forward strand.
TCTTCTCTTTTAGTTAAAAAAATGACAAACAGACAACCGCGTAAATAAAGATGCCCTTGCTAAAACATCTATTTTTCCCAAAAGTCTATTATTTAAAGCACAGAAATCTCTTAAGCAACCGACATTCATGTACTCTTTGTCTATGAAGCCCTGACCAGAACAGACATCCCACTCCAGACAAAAGCTTATTAAAAAATTTGAAGAAGAAAAGAGATGTACTGCCCATAGAGGTGCAAAAACTGCTAAAATGAAACTTAAAATGTATCTCCTGAAAAACAGGAGATGCAACCTGAAGTTCCCTTGGGAAGAAGGGATCGTTATCTGGAATCTACTGTACCATTGGCAGCCACCCTCACCACTAAATGCTTGGACATAGCACATACAGCCCAAACTCCTGTTTTTTGACAGTGTTAAAGTTTGCCCTTAATTACAGTTACTTTGCTTTATTAAGAATAGGATAGTTAAATTTTTTTGACGGGGAAAATTGTTTATCAGATACATAGGCTTTTTCCCCCCTTCAGTAAAAGTCCTTTCCAGTTTGGTCTACATTTCACACTGTTTTTCACTTCAGATTGAGCCAGAAATCAATTATTTAGAAGGTTCTAATCTGAAGTTATTAATAATACTTTTACACTCTCAGAATTGCTCTTTTCTGTATGTCTTTCATAAAAATATGTATTGAAACCAAGAATTAACTGCAACAGATGGAGGGCATTGGCTACTACAGCTTTTTATCTTTTTTTTTTTTTTTTTAATTGAAGGTCTGTGGATTGCAGTGTAAAGATTATAATTATGCATGTATATATACATAATACGCATTTATACATACATATGCCTATTTATAGACTGGAAAATTCTAAGTAATTAAAAAAAATGCAGGCAGCTTTTGCAGGTGGAAAGTAAATGTACTTACAGAAGTTTTAAGGAAATTATCTTTCTGCTAATACGATGACTGTTGAAAAAAATCCAGTGACTGTGACAGCTATAAATATACATACCATTCTTACACAATTCAGGACAATGTATATCACCGCATTCTTATTCTGCTTCATTTAATACTCACAGACAGACTGTAAGAAGGTTCCAATATTACTGGCACTGACATCTTCCCCTGAAGATTCAATTTTGTTAAGTGAAAAATCTTTTCTCCCACAATCCTCTCCTTTTTCATGCGGCGTACGCTGTAGAGTCTAAAGCGAACTGCATAATTCCCAATCATCTCAGACTCAACGTGATTAAATTTGAATGTCTCTGTGAAGACAGGGCACGGTCCCCGCTGGATGCTGGTTTTTGCTCTCTGTTTCTTTATGGGGAGAAGAACTAGGTGTACTTGCCACGAGCTTCCACCTGTCCTGCTGTATGTGGGAATATCTGTGACAGCTGTCACTGTCACCAAAAGCTTCTGTTCCTGTGAGTCATAGTCAAAAGTCACATCCAGTGTGCCATATTTAGCTACTGGCTCAGGATCAAAAGGTTTAGGAAGCTGTGAAGACGATCCTCGGGCTGACATATCCTGAAGAAGAAAAAAAGCTTTTATTTATTTATTTATCGTATTCTATTATTAAATCCAGCATGGAAATACATGGCTTTCTCTAAGCAGTATGAGGTGACTATGATCTTTTTGTTTATTTCATAAACAAGGTAATTAAACGCTGAAAGCCTGAAGAGATGCTGACTAGCATCCAAGAAAAAAAAGATAAATAAAGACTTTACCTGGCCAATACTGTCAAAAGCCAGGAGCCAATCAAACAGAGCTTGGATTAAATTAGGCAGTATTTATAATCTCTTCTTTTCTGCCCCACATGCTAAAATGCATACACATATGTTACAAGATATAATTACCTTACTTTCATGCAAGTATACACACATTTTACGTTAACATTTTGTGGTACTTTAAGACCTGGCTGGTGATTGAGCGCATGGTGAAACGCCAGCAAAGAATATAGGAATTACAATACTTATTTGCACATGCAGCTAAAAAAATGTTCCATAGACGTGCCAGAAATTATCATGACTTTATTAACGCAATTTTACTAACACTGCATACGACATGTCTGTTCTGAACAGTTTCTAAACTTTCAATAAACAACATCAGTCCTAAAACTACACTGTAAAATTGTAAAATAGTTACTACATATAATTGTATTGTAGAATAGTTACTACATATAATCATAGAATGGCTTGGGTTGGAAGGGATCCCAAGGATTATCAAGTTTCAACCCCCCTGCCACAGGCAGGGCTGCCAACCTCCAAATCTGGTATGGCCTTTTTGAGCTAAAAATGTTACATTCTTATTTAAAACTAGATGCTACTTAGCTATGAGAACTCACTCCTCTGAAAACCTCATTATATGAGTTGCTGAGTGTCCATAAAAATGTTGATGGTATTACATACACTTATACTATTGATTGGCATGACACATAATGGGAAGAGTTATATTTGCTGTAATTTATTATGGTTTGAGGATCATATGTACACGCTACGTCTTTTTCAGCAATGAAATTCACAGATTGTGGCCCTAGCTGACCATCAGACACATGCAGACAGCTATCTGCTGGAGGACCTTGCATCCATACAGAAGGTGGGCCCTCCATATATTGCACCAGCACCTCAGAATGCAACATCAGCTTACCAAGAGGTTCCCTAAGACAGAAGCAGCTGTTGACACATCAGTACTGCTCCCTGATACACACCTCAAAACATGAGAAAAAAAAAATCAAAAGGGAGATTTGTACCAAAAAAGCCTCTTCTGCACACTACAGCAGTAATGCACTTACCCATTACACACCAGCACAGTAACTGGTTGTTCAAAACTCATCAAGGACGTGTCAATAATAAATATTTTCTTTGTAGTAACAATTAATAAATATCACTATAACTTAGAAAAAGGGAAAATTAAGCGGTCTAAATCTCTATTGTATCATCAACAATTTTTTAAAAAGCCTTTGCTATTTTTTCCCCTCACCATGGAAGATATTTTACATAATCAGTTGCTTCACCATGGAAAGTGTTAATCCTTTTTTGTTTTTGTTTCTCTGGCTTTTGCTTTAACGTAGGTTAGAAAAAAGTGGAAGAAAAAGATTTTTTATTTCAATCCTTAAAACGACAAAGTTTCTGACTGGTTCCAAAAACTAATAATCTGAAATTCTATTACTATATTTTCTGACAAACTTTTTTTTTAAAGGATAAGCTGTAACATTAGTGTTCAAATTTTTTTACACTTTTTTTTTTTTTAGGACAAAAAGCTCCAGAAAAGTTGTACTATGCGACTCTTCAGAACATTCAACCATTTTCACTTACCTCTGGACTAAGGACAGCTGTACTATCGCTTGGTACATCCTCTTCATATCCTTTGTTATGGAAGCTTTCTATTTCATGTCCTGTGCTTCCCTCACTTGGACACTTATATGAACATCTTGGACTGTTGCTACACTGGGAAAATTCACATTTACTGTCTCCAACTTCAGAAGGAGTACATGATAGATGAGGAGAACCACTATCATCCTGATATGGGGGTGGTTGCAGTTCATCTAATGGAGGCGTTCTTCTCATTCTCTGAATGCAGTTAGCTGAGAATAAGTGAAAATTCTTTACTTACTTTCTGATTATTTACTGTTGAAATAGTTTTGTGGAAAATGGTAATTCCAAATATCTGGAAAGAGTATTTAAAATAGTACTTTTTTACATCACTAACTAGATAAAAATACTACTGGAAAACATTCACTGAAAATGAAAGAAATGATCTCAGATGAAGGACGTAGGAGAAAGCAAAATATTAAAAATATAGTCAAAATGAACTGTGAAAATCATATACAGCACAAATATGGCAAAAAGTTCGAGTATGAATTCCTCAAATGCTTACCTTGCAAAAACCTTTGGGTCTCCTGAGTCACATTCTGCACAGGTGGGATATAAACCAATTAAGAAAACAAAACACACTTCCTAAAGCCGTGATATCTAACTTTGATTCCCTCCCATGCAGTTGCTCAGCCAGGGAAACAGTAAATTAAACTCTGAAGACAAATAAGTTACTAATAAAGGCTGACACAAGCCTTTTCACACCACTGAACTCTCCTCGCTTTGAATTTAACAAAAGCAGCAGTGTCTCAGAGACGGATTCTTTACTACTTCTTAAGAATAGCTACACTGTAGAATACCCAGCGTTAAGAAGGTAGACACTGAGTCCAGCCACTGAAAATAGTGCCATGAGCTTGCAGTGAATGCTTGATGCTCAGCATCCTTGTTTTACACTTACACTAGCTAGCTAGATAGATGGAACTGTAGGGAACGTGTCCTCAGAAAATCAACCCAGAATTCATGGCTATGGATAGTTAATCCCAAATAAGTTTTCAATTTTCGGTCTTAGATTTTACTACACAGCATTACACAGAGATGGGAAAAGGCAGTAAGACATGCAGTATATGAAATAAAATGAATACCTAGGATAGGTAAAACATGCATCACATTCTGCTTATGTCAGCTATAGAAGTTTTAACAAAGATTTCAATACTACTCACATGTAGGAATACCTTATGCAAAAGAACTTCAAAGCAATGATATTTTCTGGTGTCAGACATACCACTTTCATATGTAGGAAAATCTACCAAAAAGGAAGCTAACAGAAGTTTGAACTTCAGAATGACATAAGTCTTGATTTCAGATTCAACTAAGACAGAAAATGCTTTTCTTTCCCACGTGACAAAGGTGGCACCTTTTAGTTTCATCATCAGTTTTTTGCAGACAGAATTGCTCTGCCTGTGTTCTAAATTCTCATCAAGTATACAACCCTTTAATGGTTTAAGCGGTAACTACCAGCAGTTCAATGTAACA
>PPHD01015677.1:0-15964 GCA_002909625.1 Bambusicola thoracicus
GCTTTTCTCCCAGCCAAACAACTCAGGCATCTTTGGACCTCCCTTTCTCCATTTGGAATACAGCACTGGCAGTTTTCAGTCGTTTTCTAGGGATGAATTAACACGGAGCAACGTTGGAGCACCTCTGCTCCCCAGAACTTCTGAGCTGGGCTCATCTCTGGGTAAGAGCATCCTCGTGTTCCCCCAGCATCTGGAATTGGGGCTGAAGGACCCGAGCCTGCTGGCATTGCAGCACTGATTGATGTTTTCCACAGCTCTCCAGTAGCAGTGCTCAGGTCAGCGCGTGCTGTTGGCTCTTGGCTCCCATCTTCCAGGCTGGGGACGGGGAACAGAGGCTGGGATTGTGCCGGGGCTGCTCTTGAGATAGGTAAAATCATCTCATCTGTCTCATTTAGATCTTATCACCCATGTTTGGTGCAGGCAGTCCTTTCCTGCAGCTCTGCTTTCGTCCTTAGGCAGTGACTAAGAAAAGACTATTTATTCCTCTGTTTAAATTTATGTAAAGTGTAAACCATTGTGTCCTGAGATGTTTATAAAGCAGAGAGGCACTTCCTCTTCTCATTTCTCATTTTTAATCAGAGCTTTTTTGCTTACTCACCAAGAGCAAAGCCATCATTTCTTTTCCTTTTCTCCCTGCTGCAATGAAATGGCCCTGGTGCAGGTAGTGAGAAGCAAGCAATTGCACTGACAGCGTCCCCTGCATGGCCACTGATGGAGGTGATCATCTGCACCCTCACGGTGCAAAGCACTGAGGCAGCCCCAGCAAAGTGAATGGGGGGTGGGCAGCAGCACTTCTCCTGCCCCACTGGGGCACCCCTTGGCTGCTGCCCTGGTGGTGAAGGGTGAGGCCATGCTGGGATGGAAGAGCCCTGCCTACATCTGGCCAGATGTGTCCAGAGGGCTTTTGATGCTGCTGTTTGTCCCCAGCCAGCAATGAGCAAAGGGACAGCCCTGGCTTTTGGGATATGTGTGGGCAACCCACTGCTGCAGGTGGGACAGATCCTCGGTTTGGTGTATTCTTACTCTGCTTCCCTTCACAAACTCTTCATGACAAAATCTGGATAGGATTTCCTAGTGTGGCCGTTGTGAATAAGAACGTTTTCCATCTCTTCTGCAAGAGGATGAGAAAGTGTGTCTAATAATAGCTGTGCGAGGAAGGCTGTACACAATAAAGACATTATGAAAAATATTACACTCATTCATATTGATTTTTGCTTTGTTTGCTCGCTGCCTGCTTTATTACCCCGGCAGAGCCATGAGCAATGTCATCCCAGGCTCAGCTAATGAGCAAACATCAGCTGTCAGCAGGGCTGGCTTGAAAATTCACTTCCGCAGTTGTGTTACAAATAACGGTTAGAAATGCCTGTCCAGAGCTGGGAGTTCTCCTGCACAACTGGCCTGGCACAGAGGGACACCGGGAGGAGAGGGAGCTGCGCTGGTTTCTGCTCTGGGTGTGCAGAGCTGCTCCGTGGGGGCATCCTGGGGAGCGGGGCTGTGTGAAGATAGGACGGCCGACCCCTCAGCTGGGCTTAAAGAGTCCCTCCCCAGGTTGTGCAGGTGGTCTTTATTCAGTGACCTTTGCAATGCTTTTCCCCCCTGCTTCTCCCCCCCACCCCCAGGAAGGGGATGTTTGCAGGCGCGTAATGCATTTCAAACTGAGCCCCGCTCCCAGTAGGATGGGCAGCAGTTAGCCCTGGGGTGTGCGGTGGGGAGAGATTTGGGCTGTCACAGGGACCCGATGTGCATGTTTTTTGAATAGCATGAATTAATTAGAATTTTGCAGCCCCCTGTCCGTGCCGGAGCGGTGGTTCCCTTCATTAGCACCGAGATAAACGCTGCCTGCAGACAGCAGCATGCTCCCCAAACCTTCCTGTCTCCTTGCAGGAGAGCAACGTCCTCAGCTGGGACTGGATTTACAGTGCCATCATGTATTATTCATTGGAAATAATACATATTCCAACTCTGCAATTGTGCAGGCCAAGGCAGAGTAATTCTAAGGATACCTCCAACCTATAAATCTTAACGGTCAAAGCATTCATAGACTTTGTGTGCGTGCGTTTGTGGCTGCACGAGTAACTGTTCATCTTAGCACAGAGCAAGGCCAACAGAAAAGTTATTGTTTTGCAAGCAAGCGACGCAGCGTTCAATGCAGTGAAGCATCTCAGGTGTTCAGTATTCCTCTGTTTTTACTGGGGGAAATCGGTGATCTGTGCGTGTGTATCGAGTCTGAACAGAAGTGCAGGGCTGCTCTCAGTGCATGGGCTGGGAAAAGGGAGAGCTTCCAGTCTGAGGCTCTGCCATTGGGCTTGGGATGCTCGGTGTCAGCGCTGCCTGTGGCCGAGCTGTGATGAAAAGTCACCTGGTTGCTGCAGCTGCAGGCTGTGGTGTTTGTTGGTGGGGTATTTGTGATGGGGGCAGAAGAGGAGGGAAGGGGGGAGTGATGTCTCTTCCAAAAAGCTCCAGGATTTGATCACAACAATTTATCTCCGAGTCAATAGGATGTGGGACTTCTTAAAGGAGGGGGGGAACTTACATTGGGCTTTTTGTGGTAAGTGCTATTAAAGGTGAAAAAAAAAGGCATTGCTTATTTAAAAGCCGCGTTCTTTGCTGTCATTAAATCTTTGTATTCCCAGTAATATCACTCTTACCCTTAGGTCTAACAGACAGCTTGGAAAGCCCTTTTCTTTAACAGAGTAAATAAGATTTAGCTCCTGCGTGCTATCTACCTGTTTCTATGGAAACCAGATTTTAGAGCCAAGCAGGCTGCTCGAAATCAGCATCGCTCCTGGTACGGCCACAACCTGCCCGCAATGAAACGCACCCCGGGGGCTCCCGTGGAGACACTGCATGAATGGGGGCACGGCTCTCTGCTGCCCAACCCGTCCCATCTCCTCAGACTCTGATAGTCAAGTTATTTTGTTTGCTGAAGGGATGATTTTGTCCGTGCCCGGAGGGTAATGGAGATGCTCGGGACTGTGCTGGGTGCAGAGGGAATCCTGGAGCTCTGGCTGTGGCTCTGCTGAAGCAATGGGGGTACGGAGAGTGGGGCAAACAGGGATCGTGCCGGGGGTGGTGCCTGGGATGCTGCAGTGAGCCTGGGCTTGGGTCAGGGGGAAACCAACTCACCAGAGTGTTGCTCATCTCTGGGTTCCCATTCAAACTCATCTAGGAAGAGCAAGCCAAGAACCACTTCCCTCCTGCACTGAAAAAATTATTGAAGGGTAATTATGTTCTTAGGTTGGATAATGAAACATTTTTCTCAGCAAGCCTCGGGGCCCAAATAGATGCATTTTTATGTTATTTTTAACAGTGCCATATTTTAGACATCAGTTCCTTTTTGTAATCAGAGCTGAGCAATGTGATCGCCTGCATGAAGATCTCCATTCTGTTTTTGCCATGCTTGGGTTTCGATGATACCGTATATCCGAGGGGTCTTCCCTGGAGACAGGGGTGTGGGTAGAAACCATCGGGTGGTTGCAAACAGATGGCCTCTGGTCATCCTGCTCTGATATCAGCCTCGTGTCGCATGGGTGGTTAATGTTTTAATGAAGAACTGGAGGGGAGGTTTTGCTGTTGGCTCTCTGAGTGGCTGGAAATCCCCGTGGTGTTGGCAGCGGCGATGGTCTCTTGTAGCCCATTAGGTTATTCCCATAGATTGTTGGCTTCGCTGCTCTCCGTTGCGTTTGTCTTTTCCATCCTTAGTGGGGTTTGTGCGATGGTTGGAGCAGTGCTGGAGGCGGCTGTGTGAAATCAGAGCTAGTTGTGCTGGAAGTGCATTGTGGCACCGCAGAGAAGGGCTGATGGCCCTCACTGCGTGGATAAGCACCATGTCAGGCACCTTGATCACTGTCTGCATGCCAAAGTCCTGACGATAATGAGGGTTAATGACACACTGCTGCAATAGCTTTGGAGCAGACCCAAGGCTTAGCGGGAAGGACCGCAGCCATGGGCAGAGCCACTGCTGGCAGCTCATTGGCTTTGGGTTGCATTGGCTGCTCCTCGCTACCAGCCTGGGAACACTGCCATACTTTGTGTGGGGAAGGTGCCTTCCATCCCATGTGCTGGGACCAATGTCATGGCTGCCCTCCACTGGGAGGGGATGGGGCAGTTCATATAACGTCCAAAAGGTTTTGCTGCAATGCGGTGTAGGTGGATGCTTCTTCCATGCTCTTACTGTGGCCAGGGCAGGAACCACGTCCTGCATCTGGAGCAGTTCTTCCATTCTTTTGACTTGAAGCCCTTCTGCAATCTCAGTGGCAAAGAAATCCTCCCTCCCCGTCACCTATTCGTGATTGTAAGTGCTAACCAGCCATCCTTCTAATAAAAGGATGGCTGTTAAATGGAGCCCCAGAGAGCCGAGCTGCTTACAGGGAGCTGTTTCAACTTATTTCCATGCCAGCTTTTTAATATAATTTAACATAGTTCTAGCCCTTTCTTCTCAGTAGTTATTCCCCAGGAAGGCATAGCTGTTCTGTTCTTTTGCCTTGCAGACACCTGGCTTTAAGCTGGGCGATGGGGCACATGGGGTGGCAGAGATCTTGGCATTCATAGCACAGGTGCAGATTCACCAGGAGTTCAGCTCTGGCCAGGTGACGAAATGCTCTGAAGTTAAAACTCCATCACCCAATGTGCCTGTTGCACTCCCTTCTTCGTTTCGTTCTTTGGGTTTCCACTTGCTTGAACGCTGTCCTGGAGCACAGTGCTGCTTCCAGCCTGGTGGCATCCCAGCGCATGCAGCTCCCAGCCAAGGCAGAGCAGCAGAAGTCTTTGCAGCAGCAGCAGAGGCAGAGGTGCAGGCATGCTGTCAGAGGACGCGGGGGGACACGTGTTATGGGCTCTGCTGGGTATCGAGGTGCGCAGTGCACCGTGTGGGGCTCTCTGGGGCCGTTTGGGAAATGCTCTTGGAAGGAGTTGATAGGCCACGTGTCTGCTTGGGGAGATTTATGGCCAGGCCTGGCCAAGCTTCCTCTTCTAATGTTTCATTGAAATTTCCCCTGTATGCAGAGGAATGCGCGTTGGTGGAGGGGAGGAGAAGCGGCCGAGAGTGCACAGCTCTGATAGCAGCAGTGGGGCAGAGAGTCCTTCAGTGGGGATCGATGGGGCCGTGTGTGTGCTTTGCCAGCTTCTTTTCTCACACAGCATCGTGCAGCATGTTCTTAAGAAGGGCAGAGGATAGGATCGCATAGAAGCGATGCTGGGTTTGCTGTCCATTGTGTCCCCGTTGCTGGAAAGCAGTGCAAATACTCCGGCTGAGCTGCTTCCTTTCTCTATGTCATATTCCCCCTATATTCCCCTTTCATTGGGCTCTTCTCTCACTGCTCTGCAACACGGGAGCGAAGCAGCAGTGCTGCACTGAGCAGTCACTGAAGTGTCCCCAGGTCTGCAAGGCTAATTGTGGGGCTAATTGCATTAGACACGTCCCGTCCTCTGCTCATGGAGGAGTGGTTCTGCTTCATGCTTTTAACCCCACCTGCAATGCATGGGCACAGCTGGGGGATGCACAGGGTGGGTCCATGTGCTGCCCATTCTGGGGGTAAGCAGGCCTGATCCTGGCTCAGCTCTATGTGCAATGTAAGTTTAGATGAGAAGGAAGGTGAGGAGCAGCAAGTTGGGATCTCCCTTCTTGCAGCAGGGTTCCAATGCATGTAACTTGAGTGGATAATTAACAAGCTTCTATTGAAACGTGGGGTTGTTCTGGTGCACAGCCTGCCAGCTTTTATCCACAGCATTGCCAGTATCAGTGCCACAGCCTACTGTTGTGTGGGTGAACATACATTACTGATAACGCTCACGTCTGCAGCAGAATAAAGCAGGCTATGAAAAATACATAAGTGGGGCCTTTGTCAGAAGAGCATGGCTGGGCTTCTCCCTGCTGTGATAACGGACCGGGGCATTCTGCTGTGTTTTCCCTCCTGCTGCAGTCATCGCAATAGTCTCTCCCTCCCCCAATGCATCAGCTCATGTGCTCCCATCTCACAGCTCGCATCCCCAGGTGGCTGCTGCCATGGAGCAGGGGGGAGAAAGATGGGGTTGGGCGAGAAGTAGGCAAAAGCAGGGAGGAAAGGAGGGGGAAAAAATGCAGTGTTTTGGAAGACTTCTGTTCAGTCTGAGCCCATTTGTCCCCATTTCTCTGCCCTCTTCTCCATGGGTGTGCTTATAGTGCTGCTGGGTGTCAGGTACCAGCTGGCAGAACTGATGCCGTGATGAATATTGCAGGGAGCTGACGTGGGGCCGTGGTGGTTTGGATTTGCTGGTGTGCAGAGGGACAGCCCTGGTGGCTCCAGGAGCTCCTTCAGTGTTAGCACTGAGCCCAGGGCCCCCTCAAGTTCCAGCATGTGGTGTAGAGAGAAACCCCTGATCCTGTGGAGTGATGGAGAGCCTCACTTCTGGGTTCTGGGTTCTTGGCATGCCTTGCTCGCTCCGAAGAGCTGTTATTCATGGGATGCATCACCTGGAGGAAAGTCTTACAGACTGAGGTCACCCTGTGGCATTTGAGAGGACCTGCTGGTGGGAGGAGGTAGCCAAGCTTCCATGGGGAGAGCCAGCTCTCTGGTTGGGATCTTGGGTCACACGGGTCACCCCATGGGGTGAGTCTGCCTGTGTTGGTGGAGCCCCACTCCTCCTGCCTGCAGGTCCTCGGCTCTGCTCAGCATTGGCAAACGGCGTGGGGGCAATGTGGGAGTAGGACGGGGCTCACAGCTGCAGGTCTCTATGCCTGGGTGCATCCCGCTTAGCCCTGCCCAGGACAGAGCCCTTCCCACCACCCAAAATCTCACTTACAGCCGGAAAGGGAGAGAATGTGCTTGATTTAATGTTTTCTTTGCCAATGTAATTTCAGAGAGGGGAATACTTGCATAAAAACACATACATCATCTGACTGTCTTTTCCCTTTTAGTCACTCAAACATGTGATTTCATTCCTCCAGCTGTAAAGCCAAGCAGGCGAATGTTGAATTGTTAAATAAGTCAAACATAATTATCCACGTACCCAGCAGAACGTGCTCCACGAGCACACAGTCTGAGACCCAGCGCAGTGCACGTGGGCAAACGCTTTGGTGGAGGTTGTACTCCTATGGGGAACGTCACTTTGACAGGAGTATATTTTCCCTCTCCCCTTTCTCAGCCTGCCCTGTACGGTCCTGATGCTGTCGTGGAGCTCCCATTCATTTTGATGGGGAATGATTCCGACCTTTCGGCTCAGTCCCCAAGCTGCAGCCCAGGCACAGCCTCTGCATCTGGCTGAAATATGGCATGGAAAAAAGAAAGCTGTTTTGAAGGAAAAGCCCTTCTTTATAGCAGAGGAGGGGAGATAGTGGTTAAAACTGAATTTTTAGTCGTTTTTTGAGCCTTTTTTGTCCAAAAAATGGAAGATAGACAGTTGGAAGGTTTGTGGGTTCAAAGGAAACCCCGTAGCTCCAAGAAGCTGGCAGCAAGCCTCCGTTACTGGCCCGGTGTGTCAGCACCTAGTTCTCCATCAGCTTCTCCGATCTCACCTTCAAATTTGCATGTGTGGCTTTAGGGATGGAGTGCTGATAAGGCTTATTGGTGGCACTGTCCGGAGCTCCCACACCTCCATTAAGCTCCGGTGAGCCCTCTTCTTTCTCAGCTGCCCTCCGACCTCAGCCCCACGGCACTGGGTTCCCTTGGGCATGAGGACAGGCATCCCCCTGCCTGCTGAACCACTTGTGCTCATCCAAACCCAAGCCCTTGTGCTGCATCCCATGTGATGTGACCCCGTGCTGATGCAAGAAGGTAAATCCTTTCTCCCCCTTTCCCCGCAGCGCAGGGCTGACCACAGCACCGCCCGGCTGCCCTTTGTCTCCAGCGACTGATTAAAAGCTTCAAGAGAGAGAGCATGTGGTGATTAGAGCTGTGTTTTCCTCCCCATGCACCAACGTGTGATTATGTGTGTGTATTTTTGGCATCCCTTTCCTGCAGTGGGGCTGAAGCTCACTCCTGTGTCATTTTAACGTTACGCCTTGAGGATTCCATGAAGCTTCTGGTTCCCATCGACTTCACATTTGCCCAATCTGTTCTTATTAATCTTTAAACACACGCGTTTTTTAGCGGTGGATAAACAGCTGCTGACACTTTCAGAGTCGCACTGCATCACCACGCAGCTGATGAAGCTGTCCCGGAATGGGAGCTCCTCTGTCTGGGTATCCATTGCCTTTCCTTTGCTGTCTGTGCTGCGTTGAGCCATCCCAGTCAGCAGGGTGAAGCCAAGCTGGTGCTGGGGCATCCAACTGGGCACCCTGAGCAGCTTTGTCATTGCTACTTGCAGCCCTCAAATCACTGCCTGAAAGCATCATGCCTGAATCATAGAATGAATTTTAACATAGAATGGCCCGGGTTGAAAAGGACCATAATGCTCACCCAGTTCCAACCCCCTGCTATGTGCAGGGTCGCCAACCAGCAGCCCAGGCTGCCCAGAGCCACATCCAGCCTGGCCCTGAATGCCTGCAGGGATGGGTCATCCACAGCCTCCTTGGGCAACCTGTTCAGTGCGTCACCACCCTGAGTGCATCTTTCCTTTCCTTGGGGGCAGCCAAGATCTCATCTTTGATACGTCCTTTTCTTAATTATCATCTTTTAACAGCTATATGGATTTGTTAAGTCTGAAGGGGCCCTTCGATCATCTTCTCTCACCCTCCATACAGCAGTGGCCGTGGAGATCCACCCTGCTCCCCTTCTGCCCTGTAATTTGTGAGCTGTGACTGTACACGTCCCGCTGAGGGAGCCAGTATTTCAGACATGTTTTACTGCCATTCCTTTCTACACCAGTTTGCAGCACCATTTCTGGCGCCCGCATAGCAGTAAACGCAGTGTCTGTGTAGAGCAGGGACTGAATGTAACCGATTCCATCAAATCAAAGCACATTACAGGCACATTTATACACCGTTACAGTACAAGCAGGGGACGTAGCTTCTGATTATCAGCATCTCTGGGCCCGTGCTCTATTTCTTCATCAGCGCGGAGCTCCTGCCTTTCTGCAGGCACAAATGCATTCACTGACAGAATGGTTATCAGCATCCCACGGCGCAGGCAGTGAATGCTCCCCTCTGGGCTGCTCTGCGATGCTCTGTGCCTGAGGCATGGAAGCTGCTTTGCATGGGGCACAGGGGAGCGTGAGAGGCTGCTGTGAGCCGTGCCCAGCGATGGGAGACCTCTGCTGATGTTTGTGGTTAATCGTTCTTTTGGGGGGGGGAACTGAGTTTGCTGTTCTAAGCACTGAGCTGACTGGGAGGACTTTGTTTGCTCTGTTGGGGTGGATGGCTCCTTTTGCAGTGGTGCTGGGAGCTGTTGTCCAGGTGAGGCGGTGGGCTCAGACCTGTGTGTGTGGCTCTGGGGGATTTCACTCAGTAAACCAGGTGGTAATAACAGTCAAAACCCAAAGTTTGCAAGGTGTTGGTCGCTTCTGGAGGACGACAGAAGGTCGGAGTGAATGAAATGAAGGCCTCCTGTTCTGCTCTTCTCTTTGTCTTAGTTGTTTCTGCCCGATGTTGCTTTGGGTTTTGAGGTGCTGGAGGTGCAGTCGTCGGCTTTAAGCTGTAGGAATGACAGTGTTTCCTCCAGATGAGCTTGTCCTGTTTGGGAAGCTTGGAGCAACCCAAAGGTCCATCAACCCCAATGGGCACTGACAGACATGGTCAGTGAACACGGTGGGGACAGGTTGGGGTTGGACTTGATCTTGGTGGTCTTTTCCAACCTTAATGTTTCTATGACTTTAAGCAGCTTTGTTGGGAATGCCTTCATTGAGAGGGATTAAACCTAATGCAACCTAAGCCAGTTTCTCGGAAGCAGGTTGGGATATCCCTGCTTGGCATCCGACTCAATGCCTTTTCCATCTGCTCTGACAAATCCAATCAGTGCTGGGGATGGGGGCTGCATGACACTGGGCATTGCGAGTTATGGAGCACAAAGCGAGGTGATTCCAAGCACCCTGCTTGGCACAAGGTGGGCTCCAGCCCTGGGGACACCACTGAGATGCTCTGCTGAGATCTCCAGAACCGGTGGAGATGCAGGGCAGGGTTTTGGCCGCCTGGAAGCACAGAGGCAGCAATTAGCTGGCAGCATTCCTTGCATGGCAGTGCTGCTGCTGGTGTTTCCTTCCACGTGCTCATACAGCTCGGCACAATGCCTCTTTGTGGTGTCTTGGTGCTGCGTGGCAGCACAGGGCGATGCAAAGCCGAGCTCCGTGCGGTGACATCAGCCATTGTGTTCAGGGCTTTGCAGCCCGCCTCTGCGAATGTATTTACAGTGTTTAAGCTAATTAGCATCCAAGGCTTTTTTCCTACCTCCTGTGTTCTTGCTCTTTAGGCACGAAGGGCGAAGTGCCCAGCAGGTGTGAGTGCTTTCAGCAGGATCTCTGCTGGTTTGCACAACGTCCAGACCTTTGGAGCCAACAAGGCGCAGTTCCACCTCCTCCCGTGCTTGAGCTGAATCTTTCAAAAGCTTCCCACCTGTTTGTCCCTTCTTCTCAAAGAGAGAGGGAAGCGGGGTGGAAATGCAGCTATTTACTCCTTGCAGAGCATCATAGGCCTGCAGCCATGCAGGGCAGGGGCGTCCCGAGGCAGCTCCTTTGGATTTGGAGAGGGAAGGGCTGTCTGTTCTCCCTGCCCAGCCCTACAAACACGGCCAGCGATTCTTTACCTATTTTAAAGGCTGATTGATTGCCTTTTCCTTGCTTTTGGGGTCAGCCTGTGCCTATCACCCAGCATGCTGCTGCTCCATCCCGTGCTGAGCGCTCGGCATCCTTCCAGGTTAATTACAGATCTGCTGCATTGCTAATTGGGGCAGAGGGAAGGAGCCGGCTTGGCCAGGCACGGAGCTGGGCATTACCTTGGCAGCAGCTTCAGGAAACTCAACCAAGCCCCTGCCTCAGCCATTTGGGTTTTTCTTTCTCCCTTCTCATTTCCAGGAGAGCACGGTTCCCTGGCTTCATTAGCTTTGTTTCCCGCAGGATGTACTTTTATAGCCCGCTTTTCTAACTATTACAAAGCAATGCAAATGAACCCTCTGTGTTTTTCTTAGAGGCAGTTTAGCAGCGTGCTTGGGCTTGGGGGAAGCAGCCCTGCATCTCAGGCTGCCTCGTGCTCAGGCATCTTTGGGAGCCCCTCCTTGTCTCTGGGCAGCCCCTCCTGGGTGGAGGATGCTGAAATCACATCTACACCTTTCATTTCTCCACCCCTCTGGCTCCCATTGCCCAGATTTATCCCGTTGTTGCTCTAAGAAAAGCAGAACATGGCTGGGGCTTCCCGGATCCCAAAGGCGATGTGTATGGTGGTACAGTGGGATCGCTTGAGAAGCGAGGGCTTGTGGTGCTGGGCAGCAGCTAGGGGAGGTGACACAGCTGTCCCCATGCGCTGCTGCATACCAGGACTAAGGTAGTTCAGCTTCCTGTTTAATTAATGCTGTTCCATATCACGCGGAAATGTGAGAGTGGCTGCGGCTACCTTACACCCCACAGCTGGGACACATCCTAATGACTCATCCCCAGGTCAGCACGTGGAGGTGCTAACAAGCTTTTCCCATCAATATTTTTTGAGATATCAAGGCTTTTCATTTTGCTTCTTCTCTCGTGCTCGTGTTTAACAGCTGTCTCCTTTGTGATCACTTGCAAGTTCTGTGCAAATCGATGGGGTCAGACTCAGCCAGGTAAAAGTGGTGGAGATGTTGTCAGGTGGCTGTGTAATTAATTCAGGGCCTTCCTCTGAGCGCTCGGCTTTGGGGTCACATTGATGTGCATGAGAGCTCCCAGCAGTGCTGGGATGCCCACAGTGTGCTGCTATGGGTATTGTTCCACCCGTTCCCAGTAGGAAATCTCCTGTATTCCCACTCTGGAGGTACAGCCTCAGTGTCTGGTGGCTGTGGTGTTAGCTCCCTTCCTCGAGTGCTTGCATTTATTTTCCCCCAGTCTTTTAAAGTCCCATCAAAGCTCGCTCCTCGCTTCACTCACTGCCAGACTATCAGATAGTGATAGCAGAAGTAACTGGATGAGACAGAGACTCAGCATCTGTGTCGGAGAGGAGAGGCCATTAAGCAGCAGAATAAGTATTTATTGCTGTTGTGTTAGGGGAACTTGCCAGCATAAAGAAAGCAGCGTTGGTTTCAGGGCATTAATTTCTGTGGCTGGGAGCAGTGTGGGAGCTGCATGGTGCGTCCAGGCACAGCTCCGCTCGTAGTAAGGCTCCTCTGTATCAGGCTGCCTTGCCCTTGCCCTCTTTGGCTTTTTGCTTTGGTCTCAGAGAGGTGAGGGACCTGCTCCGTGTCAGTCCCAGCTATGGGATGGGGACATCCATGTTGCAGAAGGAACTGAGGAGCTCGGATGCCTCCTCATGGCACTCAGTGCTTAGGGATGAGGCGCTGAGTTACAGCTGGATGTGTTCCATCCGATGCTTTGTGACAGGGAAAGACAGATTGGTGCCTTAAATGTGGGAGAGGATGTGTGCGTATGTCTGACAAGTTTATGATGATGTGGTACAGTGCCATTAGCTCTAAGTCCACCTGATTACCCTTCTCTCCTCCCTGTCAGGGGGTATTGCTGTTTTTGCAATTGCTGCCCACTGTTGCAAGGCTGAATAATAGCAGAAAATATGCTGGCCCCAGCTTGCTCAAAATGAGGGTGTTAAAATGACACAAGAGCTGTTCCCACTGCAAATCAGCTTTGCCAGTGCCTTCAGTGAAGGCGTGTTTGCATCCCCAACACTTAATGCGGCCAAATCATGGGTTTAATGCAGCATAGCGCTGGGTTTAATAACCCTTCTTAAAAAGGAGCAGCCAAGCAAATATGGCACGATGGCAGTAGAGCTCCATGCAGCCCATCACCACTAATGGCCTTCATGCACGGTGCTCCGGAGCTGCAGAGCCTACGGATCGGGACCGCAGGTTGGGGTGCCAAAGGGAAGCATTCCAGCACTGTTGGGTTCTGCCAGGTGTTCCTGCAGCCACACTGCTCCTTTCCCCCTCTCAAAGGCCTGGGGATGAGGTGAACTGACCCCAGCCAGCCTTTGGTGCTTTCTCAGAGGAGGTTTTGGTTTGGGTAATGATGCTCTCTTCTGGAAGGCGCATCTCTGACAGTGTGCTCTTGTTAGAGGGCTTAACCTCATTATCTTGAGAGGTGTAATCGTTTGTCACTGTGACCATAATGCAGCCTGACACGGGCGCTCTGGGCTGTGGCTAAGAGGTCTTGGGGACAATCTGTGTCAGATGCTCATTTCAGATTATCTTAACCCTTTGCTACTCCTATGGCCAAGAATCCCTTCAGCAAAAGGAGTGATGCGTGTCCAGCCTTTCTTGCTGAATATTAGAAGCAAAATCCAGCTTTTACCTGATCTTTCTGCCTCCAGTTTGCAGACTGGATGCCCAACCAGCAGTTTGAACCCATGAGGCTCAATGGCGTTTGCATCCCTGGCAAGCGAACCAAAGCTTATTGCTGCTATTGCCTGGGCGCCTCTTGAATTCACTTGAAATGTGAGAAACCACATGCAGTGTAATCCACTGGTGGTGCTGGGAATTAACACAGAGGAATCCAGTGAAATGGAATCATAGGATACCCCAAGTTGGAAGGGACCCATAAGGATCCATAAGGATCATCACGCCCAACTCCTGGCTCCACACAAGACCGCTCCAACTAAACTCGCATCCCTGAGTACTTTTCAGTCCCGACCCATTTGCCAAGGCAAGGGCAAAGATTTCATACCAGTCTCAAATAGGAGTGAGATATTTCAGCAAAGCCAGCACAACCTTGTTGGTTTAAGGAATTCCCTGCAACAGCTGTGGGATGCTCAAGAGGCAGCAGCCTCAGCTGCGCAGTGTCTGGGGACGTGGCTGCACATCAGCTGTAGGTTTGATGTTGGCTGTGCACGTGCTGCAGGGCCTTACAGGCATTATGCAATAGCACACACAGCATGGATGGTGGATCCGCAGTGAGCAGGTTATGTTCTGTGCTTTTTAGGCTGGTTCACACGCTCCATAGCTTGGCTGCAGTGGTGACAAGCAGCTCTGCAGGGCTTGGCGCTGGGTTACCGAGGTGTTGGTGGTGAGAGAGGCTCATGCAAAAAGCAGGTGATGGATAGCATTGCTCTGACGCTTTGGTTTGCCACTGTCCTGCCTTGGCTGTGGTTCCTGCTTATCTCCTGCAAACTGGAGCCGTCTGGACACGTGCATCTTGCCCCTCATTGCCCTTCATGAGTTTAGATACCAACCAACCCCAGAATCAACCTATATGATTTCGGGCTTTGATCTTACCTTCCCCCTGAGAACCACCTGTGCAGGTGTGACAACACCAAGCTCTCTGCCCAAGCTTCTGGATGCTGTGCAGAGCTTCTGGTTTGCTCAGCAGCCAACTCTGGGTTGTTCTGGATGCGCAGGACCCGGCCAGGGCTCAGCACAAGGCACAGCCCCTGCAGCCAGCTCTGGGCACAGCAAGGCTGGGAGCTTCCCTATGCAAAGCGTGCTCCGGCCCAGCTGGCTCGGTTTGTTTTTGCAAATAATTGAGAGAGTTTATTTTAGTTTCCTAGATGCACAGTGGTACTGCTGGAAATAAACAATGCTGGAGGAAACAGAGGAGCGCTGTGCACGATGATTTATTTATTTTTGTTGTAGTTTATTTTAAAATCCAAAACCCCTAAAAGAAAGCACTGTCAGTAAGGAGGATGAAGATGAGTGGGTTTCTTGTGGCATGAAGGTTCTGTTGTCGGTTGGGCTTGGTTTTTCTTTTTTTGCTGTCAGAAATTCTGTTTCCTTGCTCAGCCAGGATTCACTGCAAAGTCACTGCAGAGTGACCAATATGTTTAAAATCCCAGCTTGCAGCTTGGTTTTGGTTCAGAAGTGTAGGACCTCGGTGCATCTGCTGGGGCATGCACGGCTCTCCTCCCCCACCGCTCGTGCTGGGTCACAGCAATGACCTTGTGCCACACGGCATGCCATAGGGAAAGGAGCAACGAGGCTGTTTGCTTTAGCTCGTGGCAGAAAGCACAAAGGGAACTGGAACGTCAGGAATGCAAAGAGCGTCCTCGCCCAGAGCGGTGAAACCAGCAGGAATTTCCCAGCCGGCCCTTACAGGTCAGCTTTGGGAGCAGCCCGTGGGTGCATCCGCCCTGCAGCTCCATTGGGTGTCTCCTTGTCAGCCTACGTGTGTGCACTGAGTACAGTTTTCTTGGAGGAAGCAGCACTGAGAAATGGATGAAGAATCTGCAGAAGGCCATATTTAAGCTCACGGCTCCTCCCAGAAGACAAACATACACGTACAGGCGTACTTTTTCCAAGCAGTGTGTACAAATGACTCTGCAAACCCTCTCCCCCCAAGTCCTGGGCTCTGGGCTTTTCCTGGGGCACCCAGCACTGCCCAACCCATTGAGGAGACCTCATAGAACCTCTGAGAGCAATCCAAGGGGTCTGCACCTTTGGAAGCAATTCCTTGGGGATCCACGATGCTGCAGCCTCAGCTCTCAGCTGTTGAGCAACGGGTGTTAGGGGGGGATTCCCAAAAGCTCTGAACTTATGGAATGGTGACCATCAGTCATCAGGGAACCAATGGAGAATCGTTTCTTGGCTATGCTGGGAAGCAAGGCTGCTGCACTTCTAGGCTGCCTTGAAAGAAAGGGGAGGCGAGCGTTACAGTGAAGTGTAATTCCACTTAGTGTCATATCTCTATTAGCTCTGCTAATGTGTCCTAGGAGCAGCTAAGGCTCAGTTGAGATCACAGACCCCTCGTGCCAACTGCTGCATGGATGTGTAATGGAGCAGTTCCTGCCTCGCCTCATAGAAAACGATAGCCAGGAGGGGCAGGAAGTATTACAGTGTTTCTCAGCAAATAAGAAGCTCCTTAATGGGAAAAAATGAGACACAGTTGAGCAAACAATTCAGGGTTTACTTACTTTGAAGAACGTTGTTTAATCCTGTTGAAACTGAGAGGATTACTTCTCAAACTGTGCTTAGTGCAGCCCAGGCTGGGGGCTGCT
>PPHD01015678.1:0-15963 GCA_002909625.1 Bambusicola thoracicus
AAGCAGAGAGGTCCTGAATTAGAAAGGACTGAGCATCTGCTGTCAGGATGACTTACTCTCCTCTGTAAAAATACCCAGCATTAGGTCCTTCCTTAGAACCAAATGCTGTGAAATAAAAGAGTGTGCAATCAGTTCAAAATGACTGTAATTAGGCAATCAAATAGCCATAGGAAGCAGAAATCATCAATGTCCATAGCCAGTACATTTTGTCAGTGGATTTACTTTCAAGGTTTTTCTTTTTTTAAATACAACCCTAAGATAACAGACAAAAATTTTAAAAGGAATAATATCAATGCAACAGAATCCTTCTTACTCAGCTCTCTGAACACTGTCTATCAACCCCAGCAATTACCCAAAGGCTCCAAGCCTGCCCAATGTCTGTGCCAACTCTCCTGGCCAGCAAGGTATGCTCAGGGATGAAGAGCAGTGTGCAAGGCGTGCAAAGCACCACTGCAAAACACACAGCACCTCTCCCTGCATTTCCATAGCAGGAGGGGTAGAAATATTTGTCAAGTTCTAAGTTAAAGTCTAGGAAAATCTCAGTGTACAATTAAATAAAACTCATCAAAAACATGACCAAACCATATCCTTCCTGTAATAAAAAGAAGGCAAACAATATGCCCTTACACACGTTTATGCATACCTTTGTAACTGCAGGCTTCCTGCTCAGAAGTTGCCCTGCCAAGAATCGTGCATCCTGTGATGAAATTTCTCAATAAATAAAGTGACTTCATTATTGAAAAGCTTAACTGTAGTCGTGTGTGCAGTTTTAATGCAGTACCAGCCCTAAAGTGCTGATGAGAGAAAACCCAGATGCGGGAGACATTCAAGTTGGAGTCAGGACATTTTAAGGGCTGCAAAGTTTCATTAGCTGAGCTGTGGATCGATTGGTAGATTAAAACACTGTATTTGTTCACAGTGGAATCAGCTCCTCCGCTGGTGTAATTCAGCACGGGGAATGTAAATCTCCGCCTTAGCTGAGGATCAGGCTCATGATTTATTGTGTCTCGTTATTCTCAGCACACGCAACAAAACGAGGGGGGACTTGGGGTATTCACAGGTAGATCACCATCGTTTCACCTCTGGGACCAAAGTTGTTTGTGGGGACTCAGGGATAAGGGCTGGATGGATTCCAGGTTCATTTTGTAGCCTGATTTGTGGTTGAAACACGTTAAGCCTAAATATTAAGCAAATACATCAGAGGAGGATTTACAGCTGTCCAAGGACACAGTAAACTGTAACACAAGCTCCTAGATCGTATTAAATTTGTATCCCCACAGTTTCTTTTGCTAGGGAATAGAACAAGCAAATCAAGTAATTCCTGGGACACATTAAGGATAGGCTTGCAATAAATTCCCTCAAACTCAATTGTCTGTGCCCAGACTGGAGCCATCAGCTCCTATTTGAGGCTTTGGTATTCTGAAACCTCTCTTTTTTTTTCTTTTTTTTTCCTGGCAAATTTCAAACAAAGCATATTCTTTTGACTTCCCAGCAACAGAGAGGACAAAGAGACATTTTAAATTGAGTCCAAAGGGCGTTAAACTACCTCCCACCCATCCCCAGCACTATTACAAGTAATAGACTGTTGGTGTGCTGGACCTGTTTTAGCGGATGAATCACTGCTCAGTTTTGGCCCCAGCGGAGAGCTGCAGACACTGAACTGTGTGGGAAGTCAGCTGTCAGGCTGATGCAACAAGTCAGAGTTTACCAATCTGTTCTCAGAAAACCGCAGCTGGCAAAATGCTTCACGTTACGTCAAAGTACCGAAAACAAGGCAGGAAGAGAGACATACCTCTGCTTCCATCCCCGCAACTGCAACACTCTAACACCTCCCTGCACACAGACAGTGCCTTTTGGGGGATTTACTGGCACTATTCTGGCAAACCACTTCAGTGGAGGACTTAGCTTGCTCCTGAAGCAGGATCCAGGCATCTGCAAGTGCAGCCCAGGCCCCCCACACACATGTGAGGAGGGCAGATCTATCAGAAGGGCATCCAGATCAGTTAACAGACGCTGCCTGAGGTGGGCTGCTGCCAAAGGCTGTGAGCAGCTGCCTGGGACTGCCCTGCAAATGGGCTCCACGCCAGAGCTGGCTCACTCCTCTTGTCTTCCAGACACCTCGCTAGGGCTGCAGGGTGGCATCTCTCCTCTGCCAGCACCCAGTCTGGAAGACGCTCCTGAGAGGAGTAACTCTCATATATATACATATACATATATATACATATTTGCTTTTTTTTTTCCCCAAGCAAACAACTCATTACTCATAAAAATGCTGCTGATGGAGCAGAAACACTACTTTTCTGGCAGTACCCTTGCAGGACATGAGGGACTCAGGTCTGTTCACTCATTTGCCCTGAAGAGTTGAATCCACGTCCTCTGGGAGTGCCCTGAAGGATCCTATTTGTGCTCTTCTGTAAAAGCTGCTGTGCTACACACAAAAGAAATCAAACTCCACCGGACTGGAGAGACACGGAACAATCCTGCATCCACTCTCTGCTCCCAGAACTTCACAGCTCCCTTTTTTGAAATTTCTAGGCAAAAATTAGAAGCAGTCCTGGGAGCCAGGTCAGCATACATAATTTATCCTCGTAAGAAAGCTGTCCCTATGAGGGGACAAAAAGGGTCTTCCTATTTTAGTTTTCTCTCTCCCTCTCCTGCTGCATCAATTAATCTAAATATCTCCCGAGCTGCAGACCTTCAGCTAACAGAGCGTATGTTTTCTCAGGACTCCAAGAGCACGGTTGGTTAAGATGCTCTCGTTGAAAGCAGATGACAATCTGGATTTGTGATACTGGCACTTTGATGCCCGAACCCTGCGAGAAGATGGAACTGTGATGATGACAACCGGTTCTTGTGCCTGCCATGTTTTCAAACAAAGCAGTCATTTCTGCTGGGTTTTGCAAGGAGCCCAGTCATGTCAGGGTGGACAGACCTGTCCTGGGAATGCCAACCCTACAAAGACCCACAGACCCATTTGGTGAATCCAGCTCAAGCTTATGGAGGTACTAAGGGCAGAAATATTCAACCTTCTCATGCAAAGCATTCAGTAAATACACTGAAATAAAAAGTTCAGCTTTCTAAAGCATTTAAGGTCACAAACTGAGTAACCAAAGGAGTGCAGGCACTTCCAGGAATAATGTGCTATCTCGCTGGTCTCAACTTTGCCTTTAAGTACCAAAGCAGCACTCAAATCCTACTTTAAGTACCCAAATCCTGCACTGGATTTAATCTTGAAGGCTTCATTTTTTTAATTTCAGATGTGACCCTGAATTGTAAGCAAAGACATCTATCATAACACGATGGAATCCCAGGCACACAGATAGGGCTCCAGCAATAGAAAAAGAGGGAGGTTTTGCTGTAAGGCAATATGCTGGGGGGAGACACACAGTGAAGAAAAAAATAACGCACCCTTCACACACTCCCACCCTGGAGGATCTCCATTGCAAAGCAGAGGAAGGAGGCCTGGCCTGCCCTCCCTCACGCTCTCTTTTACTGGTTAATATCAAGATAATTTCCAGCAGGAACACTGACATGTTCTAGAAAGCAAAGATTCAACGCTCTGTAAGTCTGTTCTACTCCAGCAAGTCTGGAGAAGCCACAAGGAACTGGATTTTTGCTTCTTGAAAAAATGTTGACACCTGTTTTCCTGACATTCTTGATGCAGATGTTCAAGCCAGGATGTCAGCATGGATGCTTGCAAAGCTGGAGGGAGAATGGCAACGAGGTGAATGGACCTAGCCAGATGAATATGGCAAGAATCTTTACAGTGAATCTGGATATGGCTGCAAGACTCAGAAAACAGCAGTTTGTTTCAGTTTTGGGTTCTCTTTTATATGAAAGTCAAATGCAGTGAAATCCCTGGAATTAAACGCTGTTTCTTGATGACTGAACATACTCAGTTGGAGGGACTGTACACTGGAAAGGGTGAGACCAACTTCATTGATGTGAGGGGACACAGTGAATGAGGCTGAATGCAGATATGTTACACCCATCATTAACCTTAAATGAAGCCTAGAAAAAAACCACAAGTTTCCTATTTACTTTCAAGTGCTGGATATCTGGCACATAATGAAGAAAATAACAGAGGGAAGTTTTTTTACATATTTCATTGGAGATGGAAGACTGCTAAGTGTGTGAAAGAGGAATCCTTGTAACTAAGTGAAAATCAGTCCTTCCCATATTCTTTACACAATGCAAGCCTTTAGTGAATCAGCTCTCATCCCACTAAGTGGGATATTAGCAATGTGCAAAATAGAAGTTAACTCAAATAGAAATTAGCAGTAACACTAGCCATATCCCAGCACCCACCACAAAAATTTGCCTCCCTTCTTCCACCCTCGCCACAGTTACATTCACATTATTCTTGCTGTCCTCCCCTTGCCCATCTGACAGTGGTTTCCAGGAGGAATTGCCACCCATAAGGAGTCAATATACAGCCATGCCAAACTCTGATGTGTTTCACAGCACTCATTTAAACATCCTGAGACCAACCACCTGCACGAAGGATTACTACACTGAGGCATCTCTTGCACTGAAATCACCAGGTATTCACTGTCACTGAAGGCTGGATCAGCTCCAAAAGCCACAGCATTTCATCCCATTGATGCATCTTGCATTTGTTGGCTCCCCTCTCTTTTTGCCTCTTGCTATCAAGCATTATTCAGAAGGAAGACAGGCTGCTGTGCCCACTCAGGGTGCCTGTAACTCAAGTGAGGAATCTGCTTCTGTGCAGGGCTGGTGACAATCTGTAAACTCTTTGTGAAAGAGAGCATTACTTGTTATGTGTTTATACTGAGCGTAGCACAGTGAGGTCTTAATCCTGACTGAATGCTGTTACATCATAAGCAATAGGTATGATGGGGAGAAAACTGCAGCACATTGATGGAAGGGAGGAGCTGTGCTTGGCACTTTTTAGCAAAGATGTAGTATAGGAATACTACCACGGTAACCTGAGAGCCGCCGATGGAGTAGGCCTGCCTCCTGGTAGGGAACGTTATTCACTTTTTGTGTAATCCCACCACAAATCTCCTGGGATACGTTTTGTTTTTTGCAGCTGTACCTGGGGGACGAGCAGGCAGGTGACATAAACAGGTTCAGGTCCCAACAGCCTGGGAGCCTGTCAGCAATTAGGGAGAGCTCAGGAGCTGTAAGTGCGCCGTGCTTACGGCCTGTGGCTTCCTGTGAGGAACCAGCAATAGCATGAAGCAGAAATGCTTCCTGGCTAATTTTGTCCTGCAAGTTTTGCAGCGACATTTTGAGATATTTTTTGCCTTCCAGTAGTCTCCTTCCTGAATGTGGGGTCAGTTCTCATGCTCACAAAGCCTACACACACGCATCAGGGTGTATCAGTGTTTGGGGGCTGAGCTCTGCAATGCTTTTGCAGCATTCAATGTCAGCCAGTTGGATGGAATAATTTCTCCTTCAGATTGTTACCCAAATTTAAAAAAATGTGCCTTGATTGCCCCGTCCCTCCAAGAAGTTCAACTGAGGGCACGGTTTCTCATAAAATACTTAATTTCACTCCCTTGCTCGGGGTCTCTTACAGTCGCTTTTTAATATAAATGTAAAATTGTATTTGCATGATACACTCAACTGCAAGTAAGCCGGCAAGCCGGAGAACTGACTAAAACACCTCTAGTACCTAAATTTTAATTTCAATTGATATTTAAAGCTTTATTATATTCCTGATTTTGGATGACTGAATTGTAAATGAAAGAGCCACACAGCAGTTCTCCCATATCAGTGGTCTGAAAGCACATGCAGAATATGGAAGGGAGACTGACATTTGGAAATAAAATATGTCATTTCAATTGAAATTTCATTCGAGTTCATCAGCAACAGTCTTAGTGAATAGCAACAGCATTTGTTACATCTGAAATGGAGTCCAACACAGCCTGAAAGCTGGATTCCACTCTATTCTGAAAGAAAAAAAAGCACAAAATAACTACAAAACCACATTGGACCAGATTTCCTACCCTGGACATTGTTACAAGCAATAAGACTAGCACTCTCATGTCTAACCACATGGCTGTTCTCCTAATTAGCTGGGATCACAGAATTGTGTCTGAAAAAGCAGAAATCATATTTTAAAAATAGGCCTCAGATGCAAGATTTTCCAACCCTCAGCTTCCAATCCCACACCTACGTGAGAAAGACAGATTTTCAGAAGAAACTCCCCAACTCCTCCCGTGCGCGGGAGATGGGACCCCAGCACAGCAACCTGAGAATCTTTCCATGTCATTTGGTTCCCTGATTTAACCCTGGATTTCAAGCAGGCTAACCCTGAAATTCACTCACTCCTTATGTTCCCATGTGGCAAATGATGCATGGGCAGGTTCTTTTCCAGCCAAAATAAACTTCTCTAGGCGTGGGGGCTTGGATAGGACTTGGAAGTTTTGTGTCCCTTTGTTACATCTTGTGGGTTTTGTGCCTCATCTTTGTCACCCGTAACACTGGTCCATCGTCTGAATCACTTTACATAAAAACACAGTCCAGATGAAAGCTTAACTGTGGGTACATTTATACACACACACACACACAATGTGTGCATGCACACATGCAGTGTACATGTGTGCATACATATCTGTAGTCAAAGCTAATTTGCCAAAATCTCAACACAGAAGCACATGTGAAACATCTCCGCTGACTCCAGTGGAGTCAAAATTCAGCCTCTGGGCCATTATTTTAAACTGCAAAACTCATTTCATGCAGGAAAACAAAAATAAACAAACAAACAAAACCCATCTCATCATGGAAATTTTAAAAAACTCCTTCCCTCGAGCAAAATGGCTGTTTCCCCTCCCACATAAACTGGCAGCCAAGTCAGGAACAGTGCTGAAGACTTCCCATGCCTGCAGAATCAGATACAAAATTTGCAGGAAGGCTGGCACTTATTTTCTCACAACAGTTTGTTCTTCACATATTTCACAACTTTTAAGTTCCTTAATGTAAATTGGAATCATAAATTTTCCCTCCATGTGTTTTATTGACTTTGATCTCCGCATTAACACGACGTATGAAATGGGGCGCTAAATTCAGCAGACTGGTGGCTGTTCTGCCCAGGTAGCTGTCCCCTCTCTCCCTGGACACCCCAATGTTTTCATGGGTCATCCTCTTTCCTATGATCAATCAGTCCTGCCTGAATGAGTGAGGGCAGCTCTTATGAAAACCTAGAGATGGTTCAGCGGGCAGGGGAGCTAGAGGAGAGCTTGATGGCTACAGGTTTATTCCTTAACTTCGTGTACCATCAGGTCCTATCCTTCTTTAGGCGCCCAGACTTCCAGGAGTCTGCAGGTAAGTCCCTGCTGAAGGGCTGCCTCTTCCCAGCACGACTTATGTGCATAAATCCATTACAGAGTGCAAAGAAGTTGGGAACGAGACTTATAGATAACCATAAAATGACTGCTCTTTGAAAAAAGCTGTAACTCAGTTTGGCTTTCTCTCCTTCTCCCCACTCCACATCCTCAAATGCTCTACAAACACAACGTCAAAGTGTTTACAAATGAAGATGCTGAAGGAAAATAGAGTAGAAACATCATTATTTTCCTGTACAGACAGCACATATGTCTGATCAAGAGGTCACGTGGAAAAGTAGACTGTGATTGGATGTACCTGGATTACTCAAGAGATACTTCCTAATGTGAATAAAAGACTTGGAGATTGGTGTTGATAAGGTGGTGAAAGCCATAGGAAAGCCAGGAGTTCGAAGGTGAACTTTTGCAAGCTAGACTCTTAACTAGTGTCTCCGTATAGATGTAGCAGCATGTGGTTGATTGGTTCTAGGGATTTATATGGGGGGGGATGGGGAGCTTTATGGACTTAGAAATCATAGAATCACAGAGTGGTTTGGGTTGGAAGGGACCTTTAAGATCATCTCGTTCCAACTCCCTGCTATGGGCAGGGACACCTCCCTCTGCACCAGGTTGCTCACAGCCCCATCCATCCTGGCCTTGAGTGCTGCCAGGGAGGGAGCATCCACAGCCTCACTGGGCAACCTGTTCCAGTGCCTCACCATCCCCACAGTGAAGATTTCTTCTTAATATCTGGTCTGAATCTCCCCTCTTCCAGTTTAATGCCGCTTCCCCTGTAGGCTCCCTTCAGGTACTAGAAGGATTAAAGTATTAAAAGAGTATCTGAAATGATTTCCCTAATCAAATTTCTGTTCTCTTCGTGTCCAAATACTGTTTAAAGTAATTTAATTTCCCGTCATGCTAACAATTTCTGTCCAATATTTTCCCCACTAACTAACATCAGGTGCGTGCATCTTTTTCTATCACAAATTATGAATTTTCCTTTGCAAATTTCATTGCTGAGTTTGGGGATAGGGATCTTTTCAGGTTTTTTTTTCCATTTTTTTATATAAAAAAAGGTTTCCTGTGGTTCAGTTTTATCAAGATCAATATTGGCTGTGACATGCTCACTTACTCCAAAAAGGGCTGTAAACCCACATAACACTTTAACTGCCAAAAACTCTTTTTCAAATTTTTTTTCCTTGAACAAACTCACTTGGAGCAAAACATCACATTGCATTTTTCTCTCCCTCCCATATAAGGTTTTGCTTGGAGTTACATTTCTCTGTCTCTAAGCAATGGATAGGAATCAAGATTCAAAACGTGGGTTCTGTTCCTAAGACAAGAGCGGCAGTATTTTTGCTGTGCTAACTGAGCACATGTATTGCTCCATCCTCACATTCTAGATTGCTTTGACCTAAACAAATCTTGAACAAATCTGGCCGGTCACCTGCGCGCATCATCAATATGTGCAATATCTGCATGGACCGTCCATCTCTGAGTCCCATACATACAGGATGTATATTTCACTACCATCTTCTGCAGTTCCATTTCACAATCTGCAGTACAGGTGCTTTTAAAGGAAAGTTTAAATCTAATGTTTGCCGGCATATTTGGGAAGACAGTATACATTTTTTCTGAATATAAACCACGGAACACGTTTCAGGAAGGCTAAAATTTTATTGTGTGTAATGAACATCTGTATTTAATGGATTAATCAGAAAGCCAGATCAGCAATTTCCTTTTTCAATGACTGTGCTATTTGTGGCACAAGGGGATCCCAGCGCAATATAGAAGTTTGTCAGCACTAATGATTTATCTTCTACCTGATTACAAGGCAAAGGTGTTCTCATTTACAGTTAGTATCTGGAGACACAAATATTCTGGAATGCTTTAAGGAGCACAACTAATTGGGTACTGCAGTACTGTCATGCTTTGAAGTGTATGAAGACACACTGGGCTATCAGAAGTACCCATGAGTGACACTGAAAGTATCATGCAGAAGTGGAGTGGTCCTGAATTTTTGTAGGATTTCGGAAAGGAATGCTAAATGGATCCTACTGTGCTGATTTGCGTGTTGCTGATATTCCTATTACAAATAAAATCTCTGCCCACTGTTTTCATACCACAGCAAGGACTGGAAATTCCCTGCTTGCTGCCCTTGAAGGCAGTTAGTTCCTGTAAACAGCAGCAGTGAGCAACAGATATTCACCATATTTTCTTAAATCATTTAATTGCTGTTGGAAATTATAGAACTATAATCCCTGTTATACCAAATGCAGCCGATTTTGGTCTCAGTTGAACTGCAGGCTGTTCTGCCAGAATATTGCCCAGACCTCTCGGAAACTTTGCTTTGTTCCAAGACCAGTAAGAATAAAATCAGGCCCCATTTGAGGCTAATCTCAAGTCTGCAAATGAAAAACACACAGAACACGCAGTTGTACAGTTTTGTACAATGCTGGGTGGCTCTTACTCACTTAGCCTGAAATTCACTTTGACTTTTCATTTATTTTGAGTCAAAAAAACCCGAGTCCACAGAAACTAATACTGAAGGAAAATGTTGCATTCGACTCTGCAAAGCAAACTGCCACATTTCACGTGGCACTCATCATTTCCTGGCCTAATCTACTCAAAAAATCACTAGTTAATTTTTGTAAGATTATTTAAAAGGCACTTCCACTCCTGTGGCTCCACCAACTTCATACTTTCCCCCTCCCAAACTTACTCCTCCAACTTTCAGGCAGGATCACAGATAGTTCGCAGAGGATCCTGCTGACATACAGCATGATTAAAGTGCTTCACAGATCAACCAACAAACACAAGAAGAATAACTTGTAGTTCAGAGATATTAAAATGAATAAATAAATAAACCAAAAGTGAACACAACAAAAAGCAGAAGAAACAATTTCCCTCAGGAGACTTAAAAAAATAAACTTAGAAACTGTGCATGTAGCAGAAAAACTGACAAAAGCCTCTGAAAAAAGTCTGAAATTTGGGCTGCTCCCTTAGGGCATACTGTGCCTCAACAGAATGTTCTCCTTTTATAGGTGGAAGAGGTCATACTTGATAGCGGAATAAGCAATCAATTCAATCACAGTTTGTCATCTCCATTAAAGTCTCTGCCTGTCTGCAGTCACTATGACCTCATATCCTCCTAGAATTACCAAAGGAAATGCCTCCATAAAGTAATACAGAGAACAGAGAAAATACAGCCCCTTCACAAGTCTTTTTCTTTGCTGTCAATTATCTTAATTGACTCTACCTGTCTACTAATGTTGCCCAGTACAGTCATCTAACCCTCACATTATTACAGATGTGTTCAGGTACTTTTCAAGAGTGTAGCAGGATTTCATTTGTATTAGACATTATGTTCAAACCCCAGATATTAATCATAGAAATCAGTGAGACTCTCTTTGTTGGGATTCCAGCAGGCTTTCAGTCAGACCTAAAATGAACTGCAAATGCTCTTTGTCAGTTTTCTTTTTCAGCCTAAAACTCATGGATCCCTTTGGGTCCCAGGACTGTTAATAAGTTTTCCAAAGAAGCTAAAAGGGATTAAAAGCACAAGATGAAAAGTGAGGGTTGATTTCACAACTATACGAGATAGAGAACTTACCAAATCTACAGATGGAATAAAAAAAAGCCCCCTTTTCCTATGATAAAAAAGCTCCCTATTTCCATTGTATCTTAATATTTTATTCCCCAAGTTACTGGAAACTGTCAGGCAGATGGATGAATGCTTATGAAATGCAGACCTCAGGACAGAGTGTATTATACTACAGATTGGCTTCTGTGAGAATAACCCTGTGAGCAACTGATGCCATCAGTGGCAACAGCCTCCCACATATCCTCAGCTCAAGGAATGTTCTGTAAGCTGAAACCTTCCCTCGGTGCTCAGTGTTGATGTCCTGTTTCTGAATCCTCGTCTGCACCATTTCTATGGAGTAAAGCTATTCAGGACAGACCAGGGCACCGCAGGACAGTTCTGCAGGAGACCCCCAAGTGCTGTGGGCAAGTCCTGGGAACGTACCCTGTTTTACTCTTCCGGTTACATTGTGCGAGTTTTATCACCCTCTTTCTGTAGCTACCAATGACAAGGGCAGAATTCTGATGAAGAGAAAAAGCTCTTTCAAAGTTTATTTGTAATTTTGACACCAAAGAAAAATCGAGAGTAATTATGTGTTATTGCTTAAAACTTGAAATTAGCAGCAAATGGAGATCTCTTAAAGTTCCTAAGGTTGAGAAGACATTCTTTGTGTCATGGAGTAGATACTCAATGCAATCAGCACGTTCTACACAGGTAATTACTTTTACTACTAATGGTGCCTCCCACTCAGTGAGGTAGATAAGATGTTCCAACACTACTTAATCACAATGCTTCATTACTGCTCCACCACCTACTGGGTAAAACAATTCTCATGCTCTGTTCAGTGCCTCTCACAAATGAGAAAAATTTATGAATATGTGAGCAAAACAGCAGACAGTCTGCAGAAGAGGAGCCACTCTGTATCGCTGCAAAAGACATAGCAAGTTTGGAACGCTCAGAAAACAGAAAAAGCCATCCCGGTGGTAATCCGATGCCCTGAAAGTGTTTTAGGTTTCTCTGCTGAAGTTTCTGAAATGTCCTTGAGACAAAACACAGTGTGTAAAAACAGACGCATTTGTTGCAGTTTCATGTTTTATTTTTGGTATTATTTTTCATTGTTTTGTGCTAACAGAGCTCTACAAATTGTTTCACTACTCAATGCCTCGAGAACTGACACAGAAAACAAGAAGCAAGGAACAAACACCTCAACTTTGTAGGGTTCACAGAATCTTCTACGCAGGTTCACATGAAAAGCAGGCAGTGGTTTGCTGCCTGACACACTGAAGGGTGTCCCACACACAGTGCATGGAATGGGCTTTTGGGAGCTCTCACCAGAAGCCAATGCAAATCACTTTGGAAATTACTTCCAACAGACCTGGGGTGTCTTTATATCCCATGAGTTTGGAGGAGCAGCACGTACTGCTTCTGTGCATTAAAATAACATTTGTGCCCATTGTCTGAACGCTGCTCCTTTCCTGGGAACCTGTGACTTTTGTCTCACAATGGGCCAGGAAATAACTTCAAGCAATCAACTCATCTCCCATGCATTGCCTTGTTTTATAGCTGTGTTAGAGCAAGTAGCTGACTGGAAGGAATCATGGATGAAACTGTATCTACTACCCATGCTCATATGTTCCTAACACTGTAGCAATACCAAAACCCAGGCAATTCCCAGGCAGATCACCTAACTTGTCAGAGAGGAAGCCCTCGCAAGAAAGGACTTCCTAACAGCAGCACTCAAGGACAATCTACTTGAGGGATGGGAGTTCATATTCAGCAATGAGAGTCCAGTCTTTCTACAACAAACATTACTACTTCATCATCTGATGTCACTCTGTGCTTTGTGCTGACATACATTGGTGTGTATCAGCCGTTACTGGCTGCTCTTTGTCAAATGCTTTGACTCAAACTATCATCAGTGAAGGGGCACCTGCCTGATATTCTTCCTTGTGTCAGGAGAGACTCAAAACTGGTGCAACAGTGGGCAGAGTTGTCACACAGATACCAGTGGGAGCAAGAGAGGATGCCAGCTGAAAGCAATGGCTTGAGAAATCCTGAGACTATTTCTGGCTGGAGAAATGAAATAGCAAAGGAGGATCAGCAGTAGGAAGTACTGCTGATGGGTCAGAGGCTGAATAGTTCAGTGACGAGGGGAGAGAAGTGTTTACAGCTTTCCGTTTACGTCCTTGTTTCCCTCATAAACGACTCTTTCCCTCTAACTGAGTGGTTTGGGGGGGGCAGAAATAAACTGATCTGGTGACACACGGTGTTGCTGAAATCTGCAGGGGTGCATGGGAAGGCCAGAAAAACACACAGCTGCTCATTCGTTGCTGAAGAATGCTAAATAACTACAAGTAAAAGATTAATTTTGTGCAGAAGGAAATTGCTCATGGGAAAAACTGTCACATTTACGTTGTAGGAGTCCCAGTAAAACAGTGGGAGGACATCTAATGAGGGTGATATGGTTATATACACATTTCACCTTTTTTGTTTCTTTAAAATAATGTCTTATCCTTCTTCTTGGAAGAGTAACTGAAAAACAGGAGCTTTTTATTTTTTTTAGTGACAGCTTAATGTGCTTAAGTCAAGGCCGTGATTTTAGGCAACGTGACTTGGAGTGACTTGGATCAACAGCACTGCAAGCAACGCTCACAGCTTTGCATCTGAACCTACCAGTATGGCAAACATTCCTCGCAGCTCTCTGTGTGGCCGCATTGTACCGAAAACGTGTATAAACATTTTTATTGACTCAGCCAGGAAGAACGAGCGAGCTTCTGACTGCTAAGCTACAGACACAGCTGTCTACTCAAAAAACACCGATCTGTGTTCACCATCTAAATCTTTTCTTTTTAACTATTAGTAGATGCGTGTAGTTTTTAATATTTTTATTCACTTTTATCACAGAACATCAGAACAGCGTGAGTTGCAAAGACAGCACCTGTACAGCAGATCATGATTAATGAGGGAAGATGGATAAGACTGTGTACACACAGTTCAGGGTGCGTGTAGGATGCTTCTGAAAAACCTGTGGCAATCCAGGGCCGTGACGTACTCCTTTTGTGACAGGAGTCTCCCAGGTGGCTACTAGGAAATGGGGGCTAGGATGAAGTGCACCTCCCAGCCACTGCCAACAAAGAATGAATGCAAACGGTGGGAACGAGTATAAATTATACCTTGAAGAGTTACAAATAGATGAGTAAATGTACTGTAGATGAAAGAGGGAATCAAGCATAATTTTTTTCCATAAATGTTCACGGTAAATAACAGCCAAACGTACAAAACTGTAACTTTCAGGGTGTTCCACATTTCAAATTGAAAAACAAAAGGAGGACTAGAAATTAGATGTTGTTATTCGTTTGGACAACTTAACAGTAAGATCCTTTTCTACTCGAGAAATCACCAGGAATCACCTTTCAGGAGACTGCAAGCTCAGGGGTGCTGTGTTTGGAACGCAGTGTGAGCTCCGTGAGTGGGTGCTTGCACAGCCGTATGGTACCCTACAGTTAAGGATGTGCACTTGGAGAGAAAACTTAGTTAAGAAACCGAATATATGTGTGCATTTTAGAAAAATAAACGTGCGCATTCACTTTTTACTAATCTAATGGAAAATTGTTTCGTTTTAATGGTTTCAAAACTTCCCCATCCCTCGAGCAAACTGTACCCATTACTTTAAACACCTCGGTGTCTAGTAATTGTTCACAAATGTGTCAGGCTACCAGTAATTTAAGTCCTGTCAGGAATAAATCTCAGACACTCACTTCTTCCAGTCAGTGACTTGAACAAACCCGCCCACATGTCAATTACAGGAAGCTCCGCGCGGTGGCTTTGTTCGAGGCTGTGTAAACAGCAAAAGCTTCCTCCTCGCTAACAACTGTTTTCTAAACCCTATATAAATGTTTATGTGAACTATCCTGCAACAGCATCTAAAGCAATAAAAAGCAGGCGCGTAAAAAACAATCTGTGTTGTACTTGTTGGCAATAAATGTACAGCCTGTGGAAGCTATATATCCAGTTGTGAATTATTTTCTCTCAGAGGTCTGACCTCAAAACATTTAAATGTTAGACTGTAAATCAAAATGATATACTTCTACCATCTACAGATTTTTCCCCAGTTTCCAAGTCCTGCTAAATACGTGGGTCTGCAAATACTTGCACATTAATATGTAAATAGGCACACAGGTAGAAGTACATTCCAGAGAAATATAGGAGAAAGTCAGACAATCAAAATATATGAGCAGGCATATTTTCTCACCTATGTTATTGTTCTCTGCAAGCCACTGGGGAGTAGCCACAGCTTGATGTATGACTGATGCAGCATAAGGAACAGAAAAAATCACTGGAGAACAGCTACAGGAAGAATTGAAAAACACCAAACAAGGTAAAATCCGGAAGGCTTAGAGTCACAAAGTGCCACGTTTACCTAACTGATGCTTCAGGAGTCACTAATTCCGAAAAAGATGCTCGAAAACCTCACTCAGCTAGTTTCAAAGAGCCCAGATCCCTCAACTGTTTCCACTGATGAAACATGCTAAGCACAGGGATTTTTGCTGTTTTGCAGGATCATCTATGCCTTTCTACTGCAGTTGTGGCATCGAACTCTCTACAGCATTCACAAGATAAATGTTCTTCTACCTACATCTGTCCATACAGCCTGATTCTACAGTGGAGTTTTGAACTGACCTTGTGGATCAAGGACCGCCTTTGGCAGGAGCTCACCAGTTTGTACACTGCCAACTCCTCCGTGTCCTGACAGAGTGGGAGTTTTAGTTCCCATCTCACAGGGTGGCCCCAGATGCCGCCCTCCCTACTGAGGCAAGTGTCGTCCAGTCCTTCCCACTGAAATTGTTCCACTTTGTCTACTCATTTGAATATTGGTTAGATGAGAAACTGGAAGGCAATTCTCCCATACTCTGCATCAGCATCACAGCCAGCAGACTTAATCTGCCTTTCGCCTTATTCCTTCTCCACTATTTGCTATGCAAAACAGGAGTGGGTTAGTTTTTAGTGTGCTCTCCTGGGAGGCAGCAGAACTTGCTCCAAAGCCAGTAAGGCGGAGGATGGTTCAACACCATGGTGTAGAGCAATTGC
>PPHD01015679.1:0-13361 GCA_002909625.1 Bambusicola thoracicus
AAAAAAAAAAAAAAAAAAAAAAAAGGAGCAAATGCTTGAGTTTTATAGCTTCGATGTTATTCTCTTAAAAGAAATACAGTATCTTTGCTTAGCCCGTTTTGAGAAGATTAACTTTGCCTTGATCTAAGGCACCAGATCCAGGGAAAAATATTTTAACAGTTCCCCAAGGTGTATTGGCTGGGATTTAGCTTGCCTAAATCAGGCATATAACTTCTGCCTAAATTGTAGATGAGAAGTAAATCAACCTGACTAATGCACAAGTTCCATAGATAACCCATGGATAAAAGCTGATACATTTGAGAAGTTCAGGACTTCAGTTTCCTGGTCATAATCTTGGCTGAAAGGCTTCAAATACACATCTTCACAGACTAGAACAGTACTTAAGCATTTATTTCAGAAAAGCTGCTTCACTATATGCCAATTAGTAAACTGCATTGGGAGGACTGGAGCTATTTAAGAGAAGTTGCTTTTTACTCCAGTTCGTAAGGCATGAAAGTATCATGGATAGATCAAAAAGTCATTCTTTGCAGTCATCAAATTTCTATCATTCACATTGAGAAAGAATATGCAATAGTACAGTATTTCAAAAGATTGGAAGTCACAGAACAAGTATATTTAAAAATATGAGGAAGTGGCAGCACTACAAAGCCTAAATCTAGATATTAAACATTTTGAGTAGGCCCTTAACTCAAAAACCCCAGAGAGGCCGGTTAATCCTTCAGCTCGTCTTTTCTCCACCATATCAGATACATGGAAATGAGTTATCCGTGTTAGATATATAGAAACGAGATACAAAGCTTTGAACGTGAGCAACAGCATCATCCAGTTATGGATCCAAGGTGAAAGTCACCTACTTTAGCAAAATGATGGAGAAGTATTATTTTTTTCCCCATTTTCAAATAACCAAATCACTCTTACAATTGTGTACAGCTGAGCCAAAAATCTTTACAGGAAAACTATGTACTTTTTTAAAAATTTAACTTCAGAATTTGCAGTACTCTGCACAGTTCAACACAGGATGTGACACAGACATTTAAGATGCCCTCTGGGCTAATTCAATTAACAAGCATTTAGGAGAAACTATGTAGAGATTTATCTGATCTGTTCCACTGCCCAGCACCATCTGCCCTAGGCTGACTGCAGTAGCCTATTTCAGGCTGTCCATAGGCAGTTCTGCCCCCACATGAGCCAGCAGATGCTCCGTCCAGGCGCTCTTTCCAGTTCCCTCACCTTCTTCCACCCCCTCTCCCAGCCTTGGACACACAGCTTCTCCTCTTACGATCCTGCCATGCCTTTGAGATGGGCACTCTGTGTTCTTCTGCCATATTTGAATGGGTTTTTTCTAACATAAAATTACCTCCACTTAACCTACTATATCAAGTTACCTGTTAATGCTTCAGTTCTAATACTGAGAAGGGCTTTACTGCAAGTGACACTGTTTGCAATGTTTGATAAGCTTTCCATCCAAACTCAGAACAGTCTGGCACTATGCTTTCTAGAAAAGGGACCAAACCACTTGTATGTGGGCACACTGCCATTGCTAACAGATGGGAATGAATGAAGGCATTCATGAGCCTGTGCACGCTATGGGCATCACATACCACTGTTCAAACCATGATTCACCGCTCGGCATCTGCCTAAGTACTGGGGAACGCACAACTCGCTATCCAATCCTGTACTACCAACAAATACTTCTGGTGCGATTACACAAGACATTTTAGCAGGATGATCACAGCTGTACATATTCTTAGACCCTTTATGTAAGTACACTTCCTTCCAACTCTATTCCATTTTTTAAACCACATGCACTTCTCAAGCCATAATATTTTACCCTAAAAGGCCTATAGACACACAGTATGATAAAATCCTGTCATCCTTGCAAATCTCACAATTTTAAAGCAGAATTGTTCTGGTTCATTAGCTCAGTGTCTCTATTAAGCACACGGTTGCTGCAAGAAAACACAATAATCGCTTGGGTTTTATTCTGAATTGGAACAGAATCAATTCCTCAGTACAAAGTGTTGCAGACTCTCTGCTTCTGGCATAATGCACTTCAGAGAATGTTTTGGTTTTCATAAAAAAACGTTCTTCCTAGCTGCCTACAGAAAGTCCAGCTTGAAACTGCCTACTGAAATCCTCTTTTCCCTGCTGCTATACTTTCAAATGTAGATATGTTTTTTCCCATTTTCCGTCTCAAAACATATACTAAATCTCTGGCTGCATTTCAGCAGAGACAAGTCTTGCCTGTAAAATCTTTTGGACATCCATGGTGCAGTATAACTGCATAGCCACCAGCACAAGTGTAAAATGCAACAACAGACTTCTAGAACTTGAGTCATCAAAATGCTATGCCATCACTAAGTTTTATTATACTTCGGATTCATCCTCATTAGGCAGGAACAGAAGATCTCTACAGCTTTTTATGGAACATACTTTTTACAGTGGAGCTCATTTAGCTTCCTGAGAGATTTATCTGGTGATTACATAAACTAAACCTTCAAGCTAATTCTGGTTTGACACAAGATTGCATACTTAAAATGCCTTCTTACAGAGATATCTTCAAGTATTTTCCCTCTTTTCTCCCGTTTGTAAGCCAAAGCTCAGCTAATACTGGACAGGACAATAGCTTATTTTGAGAAAAATTAATGGTCTTGTGAACACCAAGATGCTGTTGTATCTTTCCTCCACTTGGAAGAGAAAAAGTGATATATCACAGATGCTACCAGATCTGAAGATACCTATTTATATAAATAGTAACCTGAACACATCACCACAAAATGCATTTATTTGCCATAAATTCTAGTCTCTATTAAGATTTCTTAGCGCTCTAGCTTCATTGCTTTTATTTGTGTTTGCCTAATGAGCAGTATTTTATGTTCAAGTTATAAAAAGTTAATGTCTTGGAAGAGACATCTTTGTACTGTGTAAACAGATTTCTTTTCCAAAAAAGAAGTACTGTGCATGATAAGGCACACAGAGCAGAGAAGGGCATTCTAACAGTTTATATTCCTAACAAACACCTCCTTAGCTTATCAGAGACTTAAAGCGATGTGGTGGCTGAATCAGCTAAAAATGTTAAGAGCAGCAAGATTCTCCAAGGGTGAATACACGGTCAACAGCAGAAAGGCAATACAAGGAAAGATAACACACCCAGTTTGCGTCCTCACTGGGGAAAGAAAAGCCTAGCAGTGAGGACTACCAAAAAGCCTAGGCTCCTGAACTGGGCACGGTTGTGATCCATTCTGAGAAATGAGTGGAAACAAAAATCATCCTGAAACTAAGCAAAAGCAGAAGAGAGATTGTCGTGTAAGAGTTCTCTATATCTATTCTCAAATAGAAAACGATACTTAGCTTTTCAGTGAAATACAATCAACTTCTCAAATATATAGAGGTGGCACTGGCCTGGTGAGAACCAAGAACCTGCTCATTCAGCAGGTATGGTCTCTCAGCCTAGGGGACTACACACACCAAGCTGTCAGAAGTGACAGATCATGTTTCTTGGGGCAAATATTTGCCCAGAAGAGATGCCCTCCTAGCAAGTGTGAGCAACTGGATTAAGTGCCATCCAGTGCAAGACAGAGAAAGTCTGAAGCTCAGAAGTTCCCTTGGGACCATGATGGGAAGAAATACAATGAATAAAATAACAAATACAGAAATATGACTGGAAAAAATAATCGACCCAATAGCTCTAGTCACATCTCAGCTTGAGAGAGAAGAGGAAATAAAGTTTGAAATGTACACTACTCTTTCCTTGTTCTCATTCAAATATATTTCTATTCTAGCACCGCTACAAAGCTAAGGAAGAAAATACAGATTGCTCCAAAAGTAATGCCTCCTATTAATTTCCATGGACACTGCACTAGATATGAAAAGCACAGTAAAAACATTTGATGAACGAGTTCTCAGCTGCAAAACTCTGCTTTTCAAAATCACCATTTTTGCCAGTGGCCATGAAGAGCCTACATGCCACACTCATAACGAGCTGTACCAGTGGAAGTGACACGCTGTTGTCATCACTGCTGAAATGCATCACCCACAACCTCACTGTCCTCACATCCACTACTTGGTCTCCATCAACATTCAGCAAGCACTGTTGAATGTCAAGGGGTGCAACTTTTACTGCTTGGAGGAATTCAGTGACACACCTTTGCTTCTTCCGCACTTCCACGTCAGATGCCATTCTGTCACACAGCAACAAGAAGTAATGGAATACTGTGGGAAGGTTCCACCTCTCCTGCCATACTACCACCATCTGCCGCTGATGTCATGGACCAATGTAATAAAATAGAAGGCATTACGTTCAGAGAAGCCCTTGTGGATACTTCTCAGAGAATACAAACAGAAACGGGGTTTGCTGACTCAATAGGTCCTCTTATCCATCCATACTGACGTGCCAGCTTTTAACCTGTATTTGGTAGGTATCTGTCCCTCACAATCACTTACATTGGTTTGCCTTAATGTCCAGTAGTACAGTTATCCCAGCAGCCACCCGGTCAGACCCTGAAGGCATGAGAGCTGGCTGATCACAGCAGTTCAGAGGCTGAGCTGCGCAGATGGGACCTTGGCCTGAGGTCAGATATTTTCACTGAGATCAACAGATAACCAGTGAAGGTTTAAAATCCATATAAATTAGATTTTTAAAAACAGAAACAACTTTGTCTGAAAATGTAAAGTGCTCCAGAATATACCTAGCTAACAGTGCCCTGGGGAAAATGTTCTCATTGTTTCTGTAGGTTATCCGCTGCAGCCCCTCAGAACAAAATTAATGTATTGTACCTTAATGCATTGTAACTGAGCTGATTTTGCAGGTATTTAGGAACTTGCCAGGAAGTCAGAAGCTTCAGATATCACTAAAAGGAAACCATCCAAGTAAGTATCTGGCTTTCTGCCTTCAGAAAGAGCTGTATGGGTTAAGAGCAGTGTAGAGAACTTGCAAGTTCTGCACTCCTTTATTCAGTGTTTCTTCCTGAGATTCACACACACAGATCTTGGATTACTTTCCAGTCAGATATTGAAATATATGTGACGATGTGCATTTCCTGATCAAACAAAGGGGCAGGTTTTGAGCTTGGATTATTAAACGTACTTTGCTGGCAGCAACACGAAAAGCAAAAATAAGCATGTGGGACTGTTATAAGAGAGATGATAAGGAGGCAGGAGCAATGGCTCCAGCCACGTTCACCCTAAGGACAAGAGAAGAAGCACAAGTGAAGTGTAGAGGAGAAGTTGAACTCCTTTGGCATTCAATAACTCTATGTTTATGCTTTTGCATTACATTAAAATATATATATATAATTCAAAGTAAATAGGAGTAATTTCATCAGAATGCTTTATCTAGGCAACAGGTTTGTATACATGGGCACATTTCAAAAACTGTTCACGCTGGTTCAGAATTACAGAAGTTGAAAATCAAAGGAAGTTCTACAGTCAAAACGATCTTCTAACCAAACCATTTGCTTCCTCCACCATTTAATTTTTACAATCCAGCAATTTCTTTCATCTCTTCATACGGGCAAGTGACAGTGGTCAATGAATGTTCCGGTTTACCTACTACACAGGTGAAAAAAAATAGCAAATGTTGGTATTGGCTGCCCTGCTACAATCTTTTCTTAACAAAGGTCTGCTCACCCGGGAAGCAGAAAGAGAATCGAGATCTCAAGGAGCTGAAACATTTCAAATGAAAAAGACAGACATCTGTTCAGCACAGTCATTTCCAAATACCTGACACATTGTAACAGCAGTGTTAAGAGTACACCTGCTTCATTTTATGAATAAAGACATGCACTGCGCAATACAATATTTTAGTAGAAACAAGGAAAATCTACTGATAAATTTTAAGACTGTGATTTGAAGAAGAAGGAACTTCTAAAAACCATAATGGTATGGGAGTCTGTATTAAAATAAATCTTGCAGGAACTGCAGCTATCTCTGGATATAACAAACTAAATTATTCAGAGCAATTTGCCAAGCATGCTCAGTGCAAGGCACAGGTCATAAAGCAGACCTGCATAGACTTCTGCATTTCATTACAATAGGGCTGAAATCTCTACAAATCTACAGTGCAAGAGGGTTTTCTGTGAATATTTTCAAGCAGTGACTTCCTGTTGGGGAGAACAACACGCAGCTATTTAGAGTTCCAGAATACCTCATCTCCTACAAGACTGGTTCTACTTTCACCTTAACCTAACAAGTTGGTGGAGCATTTCATATCAAGATTTTGAGAAAGAAAAAATTACTGGATGTTTTTTGTTCCCCAGGAATGCCACTTCACTGACTGCATGGCAAGATCACCACCCGACAGAGGAATTTTATTGACACAAATTTTTAACATCTTGACTTGGAAAAGATAACAAGGAGACAGCAGGTCTTTGAAATACCCTGTTAAACTACAGCAAAGAGCAGGTCTGACTGTTACCCTCTGTAGTAAGGTTTCTGTCAGTATTTATTTTGCCAACGAGTAATTTAGAAAAGATCTCTCCACAGAATACCAGCTGGACATCTGAATCCAGCCAGTGCTGATTAGTTTGCTGCAGCCACCACTGTTAGAACTATCGACTTTTCAGTTTCAGTTTATGCATCTGCAGCAACAGCAGCAGCGAGGACAAGCCAAAGGCCACGATGTGACAAACCACTGGAGGAAGTGGTGGGAACGCTCCTCTTCATGTTCCCACATTGAGGGCAGATGCCCTGCTGGGCAATCTGCTTTAGATGGACTAAAGCAGTTGGCTTCAATAGAGAAGTAATTGGGTAAATTTTGAAAATGAGTGACATATAGCAGCTTAGATGACGTGATCTATGATCCCACCAATCTCAAATCTACATTAACCATATTAAACAAGTTATGTCATAAAAATCCTGTGTAATTAATAAGGTTTAGAAGAAGCCAGCTGCAAACTCAAGAGAAATACAAAATAAATGTTATTTTTGTTTCACTGACATTCTTACAGTTCACCCTTCAGGCGATCCCTAGGTGCTAGCTAGCATTCACAAAAGGAGCACTGGGGGGAAAAAAACACACAGATTTTAGCCTTTTCTTGTTGTTTTCTCTATTCTAGTTTAACATTTATTATTGTTCACTTTAAAATGCTGGTCTCAAAAGAAGCAAAGACCTTTCGAAGAATCTAGCTTAGGAAATAAACGGGCCTAGAGCACAGAGTATGTTTTGCGTATTTTAAGGTAACCATCAGGGAATGCAGAAACAAAAATATGATGGCAATGAAGTTTAACACAGATACAGGACTACTGAGGACCATGTTATGAATGGACAAGCTTCAGTTCCACTACTGAAGGAAAATGCAAAAATCTAAAAATGAAAAGCAATCATCTTGGACTAGCCATGCTGAATCCAACCTGTCAAGAAGCCCTCTAGAGCATTGTGCCAGCAATATACCTGACAAACTCAGAGCAGCCTGAGAAGAATTCTTCTTTATTGATCTCATGAGGAATATCTCTTGAATAGAACAAGACAACAAACTCAACTCTGAAAAAGCAGTCTTCAAAAACTTCAGTATGTATAGATAGAAACCAACCACCCAGAGCAACAAATCAGAAGAGGAATCTCCCCTAGGAAATGCTGCACAAAAGTGGAAAGTGGAAGAGCTGGATCTCAGAACTTATGTTCAGGAAACTGTGTGGACATGAAAAACTTTAAGGAGTCTTTGGAGGTCAGTGACCAGCTGCTGAGAACTTTGAAGTACGTATATAATGCTGTGGGAATGATGGGAGTCAGATAAAAGGGCAGTTGCAAACTCTGAAATCATTGGCTTGGGAAAAATAAAGGTGATAAATCTTCCTCCTCTGCAAAACAGTTTCATTATATATATATATAAGATTTGTACTGCTGCTCATCACCTGAAAAATCAATAACAGTAAAATCCCTGAGGGATAATAGGCACATCTCATCTTCCAAACACAGCATCTGC
Organism: Bambusicola thoracicus; assembly: GCA_002909625.1. Classification (NCBI taxonomy): domain Eukaryota; kingdom Metazoa; phylum Chordata; class Aves; order Galliformes; family Phasianidae; genus Bambusicola; species Bambusicola thoracicus. The sequence continues at coordinate 7,923 of PPHD01015679.1, forward strand.
TAACCTTTGCATGGATTCTAGTTTTCCATAAAACTATACTGGCAAATGCACAAGTAAACATATTGATGAATTCTTAATTGTCTGACATGTACAATTTCTTTTTCAGAAAAAAACTATCAACCACAAAAATATTTGAGATGTAAGGCTGCATGCATTTTATGGGCATATCTTTGTTCTTTACCATCTTTTATAGTTGTCTTTAAAAGTTTCAGTCCTCCTCCTGATATGATATGGTGCCTTTTCAGGTCCTTCAGATTTGAACTCAAAAACTGAGAGCAGAATTAGCACTTGCAGTTGGTTTTGCTGAAATACGATTGTGTCTAACTTCAGGTTTGCAATTTTGTGTTTAAAATTGCATTTTATTTCAAAGATGCAAAATAACTGTAGATAAACAAATTGTGTATAAGCAAAAGAAAGTCAGAGGATCCAATTTTCCATTGGTTTAAAAATTTAGCAGGATTAGAAAGAGAAACATATCTGGCTTAAGTGTAACAACAAGTAGGTTTCTCAGGAAAGTCCTTGATAGTTAGGGCTAACGATCTGTAACATAACCAAGTCCTTGTTTGGTACTCCATGGTTATCTACCAGTCATTCTGAAGTTCTATTCAGTTCTTCATTTATTTTGTGAATGACCTTGTGCACAGATGATTACTAATGTTTGGGCATTTGCATGCACAGCACGTATTGCTCTGAATCATCATTCTCTCATCTGCTTGTTGCTGACCTTCTGCTTTTTGGTTCATGCTAGGTACTTGCAATACCTGAACATCTGAGAGTCTGTAACTGATCTGCTGTCACAAAATCACCATAAGGAAGAAAAGTGTTATTATAGCTATTTTACAGGTAGATAATAACAACACTTGTATTTAAAATAACATTCAGGTATGTGTTGCACAACATACTCCTGTCTGATCACTCAAACCAGAAATCCAGCTAATCTGGCTGGAGTTGCCATTTGGTCGTCCTTGGCAGAGAAGCTGAAAAGTTCAAAATAGGAAAGAGAAATAGAGGGTCTGGTTATGTCCTAGGTCTCACCTGAAGCCAAGATGACACTGGATCATAAACACAGACCTAGGAATCCAGAAATGCTTCACAGTCCTATACCTGATTTGTCACCATCACAAGTAGGTGAGATATGGAAAGGTAGATATCTAACCAGCAGTAAATGGTCCAATATGTAGAGGTTATAAATACTCCCTCAGTTACCGTGTAAACCTGGATACACCCAAAGTCTCCTATATTTTGTTGGAATACATGTGCTTATCCCTGTTAATACCTAAAGGAAATTTCTTACATGTTCAATGGAGCAGGTATTAGAAAATAGGTCTCCCTTTTCTCTATGTAAGTAGCCTAACCAATGTGTAAAATAACTTCCCTAATACACTGTAGAGTTAGATTAATATTTATATTGTGCCTACTGCTGCTTATTGAAGGAATGTGAAATGGAGCAATGGCAGCACAAGAGTCTGAAACACTTCTCACACTTCAGCATTTTTAAGCCAAAGTGCTAAAGCTTTCTCCAACGCGGTACAAGTTGGTATTTCCTAAGACAGTGAGGGGAACTGAAACTGAGTGTCACATTAAGAATGCGTCTCTGGCTCTAAGCACACAACTCCTTAATGTCTAGAGAACCTAGGCCTCGTTTGCCCTCAAGGCACCAAAATCAGGCTGTCCAATTTGGAGTTGCAATGCCTAACAACAGGTCCTGAAAAAATTTCCCCTGATGAGAAATGAAGCTATATTAAGAAAAAAAGTGTTTGCTGATGGCCCATCAACATGATCCATTCAGCCATCTTTGATCTCCTCCCTTCTGAGACAGCGGTCAAAACAGCTGAAACCTGTACCTGCAAGGTTCTCTCCTATTGCTGCAGCTGTGCAAATAAAGCATTACCAATAGCAGCTGTCCAGGGCAAGCTCTCTCATTTGCAGTCCTGACACATTTCACTTGCACAGTTCACAAAATGAGCTCATTAGCACATCAACAAAAGCAGCAGAATGAGAATTTCTTCAAATGTTCCACTCCTTTCCAAGCACAGGGGGAGTCCTCCAAACATTTCAGTGATTTATCACAGGAGAGACCCACCTTCTACCAGGGGAGACATATTCTGCTGTGTTTTGTTGCCAGATAGTCCTCTGCCTTTAATGATTATTTATTTATATAAACTTCTTTCTCCATCCTCCCTACTGAGCTGCTTGGGATGTTGAAAAAAAAAACTGAACAACAAAAATAGCATAAAAGCAGAAGGACAAAACATTTAAGAGCAAATTAAACAGTTACCACCAGAACTAAGAAAAAGACAGTAAACAGAAACCAAAATAGAATAACTTCAGGGGGTCAGAGAGAAAGAGGGCATTTTTTAAACAGAAATCAGGGTGGTAAAATAGGCACAGATAGCAAGGAGATAACATACCCAGGCAGTGAGACCCCATGCCTGAGACTGGCCAGAGTAAACTCTTAAGCCCCAGAATTACACAAAGCATTGAGAATACTCAGAAGGCCATGACCTCTTTTTTCTTCAAGGTTCCTGAGCACTCGCTATATATATATCGCAACTATTTATGATTTAAAACAAACTCATTCAGGTAAATTTTGACAGGATTGTTTGTGACATGTCTGAGAAAAAAAAGCACTACTTCAGACGAAGGAAATGAACCTAGCAGACTACACTGCGTCACAGACTAGCATTTCAGACGCTGTACACAAGACACACATGGAGAAAAAACAAACATTTCTTCCAGTCTGTTTAAGTGACCACAAAATCTGCTGTGGACTCTTGCCTAATAAAGCACTCAGTACACAGAGTGATTTCTGCTTTCTTTTCTCCTGTTTTTTAACGTATATCTCAATCAGATGAAATGAAATCCAACTTCAATTTAGCTCAAGGTTGCGATTTTTTTTTCATTTGTTGAAAATAACATGGAATGACTTTTCCCAAATTGACTCTCTTCCCTATAAGTCATTCACCATCAACTTGCTTGCTAGTCTCATCTGATCCGTATCTGCACTCGATCCCACTGTCTGTGTTGCCTACAGAGATGTTACAGAGCACCTGCCCAGCACCGATCCCTAAGGAACACCACTCATCACCAGCCTTCCCTTGGACACTGAGCTTTTGACTGCAACTCTCTGAGTGTGACCACACAGCCAACTCCTTATCCAGAGAGCAGTCTGGAATTGTGCAACCACACATAAACAGTAATACTTACTAATTTCAATATGGAAATTAATTTCTCATCTCTAAGTTCTTGGTCACCTCTGATACCTGCTGTATACACCGGAAAGTCAAAACAGAAACAAGTGCCTCTCATGACTACAGCATTTGATAAAAAAAGGCTTTTTATGTAGTCGGGTTGCACACTTACTAGGCACTTGAGAAAAGCCTAATACAGTAGAGGTTTCTTTTCCAAATGTAGCACGTGCTGCTGGCACTTAACCTAAATGGAGAAGCTATGCCTAAGAAAAGAAGTACTCTGTATTTTTTGTGTTATTCCAACAACCAACAGCAGTAACACAAAGTCAGCTCAGATGGGGCTCAAACCAGATCAAGTCTCCTTTCCTGTAAACCTAATAGTGTTTCACATCTTTTGGCTCCAGAGAAGTTACAAAAAGAGCAGCTAAAAATCTAGCTTAGACTTTTTTAGTACTCTTGCTGACATCTGATATTGGCAGATGCATTCACATTTCGAAATCTATATATTTAAGATTTACACTGTAGATATTTAGTGTCTGTTCTGATTCAGCTATCTTCCACAATTTCTGGGTCTTCATACAATGGAGCGTATGATTGTCTAACAGTGCTTTTGTTGAATTAATGGTTGATATACATAGGGTTTGAAAAGACTTGTAATGGCAGCATTTTGCCATCTCCTCTTGTAGCAATGACTGGTGATTACTTCAATAAAGATTGCCTGCTACAATGCCAGTAGCTTATTTGGGTTATGATTTCAAAGATGTAAATATGCCTTGGGGCTTGGAAAGTACATACAAGTTTAATTAATATAGATATAAATAGCTAACTAAATAACCCAGAACACAGACTTTTTCAGATTAGTTCTTTATAGGTTTCAAGTCAATGCCATCAATAAAGAGAGCAAAAAGGATCAGCTGCCCATACGGGCCAGGAAGCTCTGCCAAAGAATTTCAAAACAGCATTTCTATGATTCAGCATACTGGTGAATTCAGATTAGGAGATTAAGAGAGTGAACTTAACATTAAGAATGCTTGCTCTGTACCCCAATTTGAGAAGGATTAGGATAGCTTACAAATTAAACATTGGCAGATGTGATAACATACTACTGGAATACATCAAATTATTTTGGGCTCTGACAAATCTGACAACCTGCATACTTTGAAGAAGAGAGCTGACGTGAAGAAAAGATCTGAAGATCAAATCAAAGCTACAAGGTTTAAACATAGTAGTTATTTTAACTAATCTGTATAGAAAATCCCCAAATTTGGAATGAAGATCAAAACTCTGAACAAAGATACAACACTTGAAGGAAAAGCAGAAAAACCTTTCATACGTGAACAAAATTTCCTTTTTCTTAAATGTCGTTATAGTCTGTAAGTACCAGCATGCCATACAAAGTAGCTAGATACACAGAAAACAGTACTAAACATTTCTTTCAGCGAAAATGACAGAACTCTGATTACGCACATAAATAGTAGTAAAAATATTTATTTATCAGAAAAAAAAAGCAAAACCAAGAACTGAAGATCCAGAAGTGTTTCTGCACCCAACTTCATACACACAGCACAAAATAGATCCTCATCTGGTTGCAAAATGTTCTCAAACAGTAGCAGAAACATGCTGCTGCCTTACTGGAGCTCAGCTGTTGTGGTAGAAGAGCCTATGGTTTCTTACGACAAATTCATACCTTGTTACTCTTTCACACGCACAGCAGTTTCAGCACATCCAAGGAACACACCGCATTCGTGGTAGATGTGAGCATTTGCACTCAATCCACAAATCCAGAACAGGAAAGAATTAACGTGTACATACAGAAATAATGCGCATGTATGTTACAGCCATGTTTTGAATCTTAAGTGGATTCAGTCCTCCGATAGCAATAAAATGAGGGCTGCTCTGAAAGTAATGCTTCCTATTTTATTATGTTGGCCCATTATGTCAGGGGTGGATGGTTGTAGTATGGCAGGTAAGGATAAGCCTTGAGAGAATGGTGTCTGACATGGAAGTGCATAGGAAGCAATGGTGAGTTCGTCCATACAGAAAAAATGGTATCCACTGACATTCATCAATGCTTGCTAAATGTTTACGGAGACCAACAAGTGGATGTCAGCACAATGAGGTGGGGGGGGCAGTGTGTTTCAGCAGCAGGGACAGTAACGTGAAAGACAAGACACACTCGGGATGGTCATGCACAGCTGACACACCACAAAATGAAGAGCGTCTCAAGCAGCTCATCCATGCTAATCAG
>PPHD01015680.1:0-15963 GCA_002909625.1 Bambusicola thoracicus
GCTGGCAGCTGGTCTCAGGCCTACTACTTAGGCCTCCCAGGCCTACTAGAGGAAAGGGAATCCCAGCAGTCTTGGTTGCACCTGCAGGTTGCTGCAGTCACTCCCTGCTTGGGGTCCCCAAGTCTATCATATGTTACTTGCATTCAGGGCAGCTGCAAGCCTCTGAGCAAGGGGATGGCTGAGGGGTGCTGGGCCTGTTGGCAGCAGCCCTGAAGGGGAGAAGCAGCTAGGACATTCACCTGACACTGCAGGGCTCTCACTCTGTGTCAGGCAGTCCACCAAGTTTTGCAAGCCCTTAGTACATGCTGGGCCCTCCTTGGGATGGCAAGCAAAATGCTCTACATCCACTTCAGCCAGCAAGTCCTGCCCTGAAACCCTCCCAAAGTTCTCCCCACATGTACAGGAGCAGCAAACCATATCCAGATTCTTTAACCACCAAGACTCACACATCCTTCTGAAGCACTTACTTATGATGTGAGAAACTTACATCCAAATCTCCTTCCTGCTGACTGGAACTCCAGTGTATGCTTGTCTCCCAGGAAAGCCTAATTACACTACTTCAGAATATTGTGGGACAGATGTTCTCCAAATCTCTCATTCAAGTTTTTCAACTTTGGATAAATATTTACATTCCTAAGCTGCCCCTACCTGCAGCTGAGAGTGTAACCGCTTAACCATGCAGTAACTTTCTCTTTCACTCTGCCCCAGTAGATAGCTAAATATTTTGAGAAAAGTGAAGCAGTTTTAACAGGAGGGACCAAAAGCCCTCTGTACACCAACCAGAATAGCTTTGTTGCTAGATTGCTGCTGAAAATTAGAAGCTGGGTGTTAAAAGCCTTCTGGCCAAAGAGCTCTTCCACTTCTCACATGAAGTCTTTAATCATTAGATTACAGGATAAAAGGCAGTGGGTGAGGAGGGAGCATCATGTTCTAGCAGTGTTTTGTGGGAAAGGCCTGTCTTAGTTGTTGAATGCCAAAAGAACGTTCATGGTCGAGAGTACTGTTAGTAGGAGATAATTTCCTCTGGCGTGGCATCACCTACCTCTCTTAAGAGCTTAAACTCTGCCTCTTTCCTTGACTCATCTGAGATAATTTAGGTGGCTCCCTAAATTCAGCATGCCTAGGAAGATGAGTGCTGACAGAGATATCCCTCCTGCCTGGGTTATGAACTGGCTAGAAGAGGCAGCTGGGATCTAGCAGTGTGATATTAGTGCATTTCTGCACTTGAATCAATACATCCAGCTGAAAGGCAGGATGGTTTTGCTCAGGTACAGCACTATGCTAACACAGCTAAACAGCCTCTGTACCACAACTGGCTTGCATCCAGCTAGCAAAGAGCACAGCCAGAGGAGTCCAGGTATGCCTATACTCACCTTCTTAGGCCTAGTTACTAATTAGTGCCAAGTTATCTGCTTGCTGTGAGACATTTAGTGCCAAAGTTAGGTGCTACAGCATTATACATTGTTCTTTGGATATTTGACTGCCAAATGACTTGCAGAGTCAAATCAGAGCTGAGCTGGTGTAAAACCTGCATCATAACTTGCAGAATGTGTATGTCCTCTCTCGTGGCTGTTGTGATCTATTGCCACCAGCAGTCCAGTTTGGCAGTAGGAAGCCTGGCACTCACCTGAACACTGATTAAGTATTCTGACACGTGAACTTGTATTATGACTTTTATTCAAAGGTATCTGCTGTCTTTTAGTACGTTGTTTCCAGAAGCAAGTTTTCTGATTCATTCAGAGTTCATTAGATATCGGCTCTTGCAAGTTTAGCTCACTAACACCAACTCAGGTGTTAGTTAGGTGTTCAGCTAGACTTGCACCAACATTCCTCAAGGAAGTTGCTGAAACTCTTTTCTTTGGCACTGGTGAAGAGTTATTCCCTGCTTGTTTAATGAATGCAATGGAAATTGAATTTCTGAAGGTAGACACCAGATCCTAGCAGTCTTTGATTACTAAACTCCCTGTGCTTCACTTTTACCTTCCTTCAGCCAGTATGTACGGCTGTGAAGCGTATGATATATTCAGGTTAAAGACATTAGAAGTATATTAAAGAACAATTAGAAACACCTAAAATTTTAGGTTAGTACTGTGTATTTTTGTCTGAGATACAAACACATATAACCATACTTGCCATATTTTCTAACTAGTGTGTGTGTGGTTTAAAAATGCAAGCAACCCCATCAAAGGGCCTCCAGCTTTTGATTCTCTGAGAAATGAATAATATTCAGCACATTTTTTGGAAACCGCATTTAAGTCAACCCTGAAAGTGGGACTGGACATTTAATATTCAGAGAATTTTAACAGCTTCAGCATGAACTAGGAAAAAATAGAGTTGCTTCTGATATCCTGCTGTCTGCCAACTTCGCAGCCCTTTGCAGATAATGAATGAACAGGTTTAGATACTTTGGTCTTGAACTGTGAGCTCTGTGGTGCTTAGTATATGCCACTGCAGTAAATCCTGGATTTTCACAGAGTACAGTGTTAAGTCCAGGCATCTTCATCAACAGCCAGAAGCACTCCTAATTTTGCATATCTATGCCAGAACAACGTAGCTACTGTGAAAAGTCCAGCCCTGTCTGACGGGTGGAAAACTAGGAACAGGCAGTGACTGAGCAGCCTTCTCACATGCCTTGGTCTGAGAACATCGAAAGGGTCCTTCTGGCATATACTCAAGGAGTATGCTCAGTATCTTGAAATGGCGTTCCTTTCTAAGCAGTGAAAGTATTCTTCCCCTTTCGCTAATCTCTCACATTGTTCCCCTCAGTCTCTGTGGGAATCCTGCCACTGACAACATCTGCATCCACTGCACAGCCGTGTGCCTTCCAGGTACACCAACTGAGGCACCAATTGTATTCCAAATGAAACAGCATGTGACTGACCAGCTTCAGATCTGAATTTCCTATCTTTGGAGAGTTTGACTTGGCAGTCCTAGCAGTTCTGTTGTGCAATAACTTATAAATGTACTGTAAGATTAAGGGGAGAATATTTGGACAGGGATATGGATGTGTTTGTGTTCCTGAAAATAACAGCTCAAATGTTCTGTGAGGTAAGCAGGCAAGTACTCGCTTTTTACAGGGGAGGAAGAGGGTGTGGGTTGGTAAAGTGACTGCAAGCCAATAGCTGGATTCTTAGCTCTGCTCGACTTTTATTTCCGGTACTTAAAGGCAACACAGGCAGTTCCAAAGTCCTGAGCATGCCAGATATCCAAAAGGTTCTAAACTGCTGCCGCAGAGCAGAGATTTTGCTGCCATTAAGGGCAAGTCATATGTCCTGTCCTCTGCTCTTCCCCTGCGGAGGGCAGTGGGAATACCACTGCAGCAGCTGCTCCAGTCTGTGGTAGCAGAAGACCTCTTCTTTCGGTGGGAGTCCTCAACTGGGCCATGCAAGTTTGATTGGCTGTTGGATCAGGGTGAAGGTCTGGCCCCAGAGCTCTTGGGTCACAAGTCCTTGCTTTGATCATTAGAGTACTGAGTTATGCAAATGCTGGGAATAGGGAGTAGAAAGGTTTTCTTTTTAATCTTTTTCTGTGTTAGCAGAAGGAAATGGAAAAGTGAAGTAATCTTTTCTCCTTTAATTGTGTGGTCCTGCTCTATTGAACTTGATGGCTATTCCCATATACTGCTCAATGGGAGCAGAATCAGCAATAACTGCTTCCCACTGGAGTATCACAGTGTGAGTGGATTTCCTTTCTGTGGGGATGTGTCTGTCTCTTGGATGGAATCTTGCAAGCTGCTTGTGATACGGAAGAGAACAAAGAGAAGTAATGAGAAAATAATAACTTTTCTGCACACGTCAGGAAAGAGTGACAATGTACCACTGGTGCTTGATCCAAATGGAGAACCTTCAGCACCTGGTTTGTCCCCTGAGGCTGTGCAGAATATTTGGAGAGGTTTGTATCACAGGAGTTATAGCTGTGTGCAGGTCCAGGAGAGGCAGGGAAGTTTTTCTGCTCTGAGAAGTCTGCTATTTCCAGCCAGTAGGGCTCTCTACTATTGTTATACTGCTGTTGTAGAGTTTGTCTGTCCTAACAGGCAGAGGTCATAGCTCAAAATGTGCTTTCAGCTTTAGTTGGCACACAAAACTCTTCAGAAAAGCAACCCAGAAGTCAAATGAATACAGGAATTCAGGGCCAGCTCTAGAGACACTAGAGGCACTCTGACCTGCTAGTTGAAGTCTCTGTTTCAGATCCTAATCTGCTTTTCCCTCTTTTGCTCCCAACTAACACACTTTTCTGCTCAGCAGAAACTGTGCACTCCTCTCAAGTGGATGTATTAACTAATATAATTAGATTGAACTAATTCTGACTCAAGTTTAGTTTGGATTTTGCTGTTTTTTTGTCCGGTGGGTGAGAAAATCTACCTTTTCTCTTCTTATTTTTTTTGTTTCTGCTTATTCAAACTGGCCAAAGAAAAGCTGTTGCTTCTCCCTACAGACTTCACCTCCTTGATAAACTGAGACTATCAATGCTACAACAAATAATATTACTGTAATTCCTCATGGTAATACAGGTTGAATTTTTCAACAAGTGCCAACTCTTTGCTTCTGAATTTTGAATGCTTATGTAATTTTTCTAGTTAAAACATACTGCTAATGGGCACATAAGTTTGTTTGTGTAGGGACATCTCTTGAATGGTGTTCCAGGATGCCCTGCAGGAGACAAGGAAATACCTCAAAGCACAAGAGAGCTATACGGTAGGAGAAAGCCTGGGCTAAGGAGTCAAGAGGAAGTATCTGGGCCTACCTTGGAGAGGAGATGTCTTCAAACCCCATGTCCAAGGGACCCTCTTGCTTAGCTTGCCCAGGTTTGATTTCCTCTGTACTGAAAGCTGAAGGAAGCCTGCACTGAGCTTATGATGGGGAGTTGGTACTTTTCACCTGTTAAGTTGGTGGAAAGCCCGAGAGGTCAGGTGAATCCAGGCAGGTGCTTTCTCAGTGCTAAAGGACTAGGTCACCTTCTTTCATGCATGTATAGATAATGTTTTTGAATGAAAAGCATCTTATTTCAGCCTCTTCTCTCAGGTTGGTGCCAACAATGTGCCTATCCACAAGGCCCTAGAGTTGTACATTAATTCCTATTAGTTCACCACTGAACGTGCACACATCTCCACAAACCTGGGTTATCTCCATCAAGAAGTTACCTATAGATCTGCAGCTGCAGAAGGAACCAGAGACCCCAGAGCCTGGCAGAAGCAGGTAAGTGAAAGCTGCTTTGGGAAGTGGTGAGCAGGTTCTAGTACACAATGTCTTTAGGGCTCCTCCGGGGAACACCTCCAAGCACAAGGGGAATCTAGCTTCTTTCCCTCAGTTACTCAGATCATCTGGATTTCATGCACTGGAGTGCATGGAACAATGGAGAGGTGTTGGAGAGAGGCAGAGGTGTGAGCTCTTCTTTCACTGCCTCTCTTCTAATCTCATCCCTCTTTGCTGGGGATTACATCCAAGAGACTGCTCTCATCCTTTGATCTTCCCTTGTAGTGAGTCTGTCTGGAGTAGAGGCCCCCACCTCTTTGGAGCTTCCAGCTGTATCTGTGAAGTGAGACAGAGGTTAAGTACAATAACAACAGCTTTATTTATTTATTTTCCTAGTGGTTTACGCTATTTTTAAAAGACGAGGATCAATCTATGCTTCAAATAGTGTTTCTGTAATTTATGTATTTATGAGCGAGTACAGACAGTATGTAAAGTGCCCATTGTCTGCATTAGCTCTTCTTGTCTCTCATCTCATCTGCATCAGGAGGGTTTTGTTGCTGTGGTTTTCCTCCATTTTGTGGATAGTGCTGGTATCGAAGGCATGAGACTCCCTCTAATTAGAGGCAGCGATGTTTAGACAATTCAGATCATCATCATAAAACAGAAAAAGAATGAGGCTGAAAAGTAGACATTTTAGCCAGAAAGATCCATGTATTTAAAATCCTGAGGCTTGTTCTTGCTTATTAAAGCTCAGACATGATGCCTGAGGGACTAGTGATTTTTTTTCTTTTTTTACATAGAAGATGTAAAACGAAACTGTGGTTCCATTTAATGATAAAGGACATAAAACTACAACTCTGCGATGTGGCCAGATCGTTAGGGGAATATGTCTACTGACCACTAGAAACAGCTGGGCAGGCTTTGAGCAGATTAACCGGTACTTGGTGGCACGACAGTGCTGTCGAACAACCAATTCCTCTTCACTCCTTCAGCCCTTAGGGTAGATTTGTGCTCTCTCCTATTAATACCCAGCAGATGTTTAGGTGATTGCGGATGCCCAGTGCCTGACTGCAGCAGTGACCTTGTGCAGAGAGAAGCTGGTGCTGCTGTGGATTGTGGCTCTGCGATGAGGATGAATGAGTTTGTGATCCAAATGGGAAAGGTATGTGTGTTCAGTGCACAGAACGTCCCCGACAAATAGTCATAACCTTTAAGGGAAGCTGTGCAAATGATCCTTGTCAATACTACCATTAGATTATTGAGGGACAGTGACTACTCTAGGGCTATGAACTGCCTTGCAGTCACTTAATAGAGCTCATTGGTAGTAAACTGACTTGGTCATTTGCTTTTCATCAGCTCTATGGGCTGACTTTTGAGCCTCCTCTGTTCAAATAGCATGTGAGATCTCTTGTGTTAGTTTGCACCAGTTGGGTAAAACATCGAACACCAGCACAAAGGGAATCAGGATGGTAACAACTAGCCAGCTGCCTCTGAGTTCTAACACTGGCAAGAGCTTAACACTGTTATCCCTGTAAGTCTGCACTGCTTCAGGTAATTCTGCAGAAATAAGGTACTGACCGTTTTTTTTTTTTTTTTTCCTATGCTGTTGATTGCACAGGTCTGTACAAGTTTAAGGCTTTAGAGGTCATCCTTTGGTAGCTGCTGCTGCTGTGGAAGTGGCAAGGAATAGGCTGTAAAGGTGAAACTGGTTGTGGGGGTAGTGGGTGATGGATAACCACAGGTTCTCCTTTTCTTTGGGTCTTCCACATATGCTGAGCCAAAGGTTTCTAGGTGATTTCTGTCTCCTGCTAATCCATGGTTAATATACCTGTGTAAAAGTACTAGATACAAGATTGTTAAATAAGTAAGCACCCTCCAAAGAAGCTGTTATCTTGAACAAAGTTGAGTTTAGAATAATATGGCAAGCACTAATTCATCATATCTCTAGAGCTGGAGTAGGTGGAGACTTCTCCTGCTTTACAGAAGAGGTTGTGGCAAACTAGTTGTGTAGTTGTTTGGTGGGTCTGCTCCTCATCCCACCCATTGCACAGGGTAGCATGGCTGCTCAGCAGCAGTGTCAGTCATGAGTTCCTTCATCCTTACTGCAAGCTGCTTTGGTGGCCACCAGGAGCTCACTAGCTTTTGTCTCCACCTTTCTTTTATCTTTCAGAGGTGGTGTGAAGACAGATTCATGCTTAAAGTGAACATGAGTGCCATTAAAAACTCTCTGACTATTATTATTGGTTGCAGCAATATTGTACTTGGTTGCAAGGAAATGGGATATAATTATCTCTCCAAAGAGTTTGCAGACACATCTGTGGCTCCAGTTCTCCCACGGGGGATTTGATCTGTCAGGACCTTGGTTTGTGCAAGAATATTTTGTCAATGGGTGTAGAGTTCTCTTTGCAGGTGTTTGCTTTTCTCCTTGCTGTTGAGCTGAGAAACACTCTCATCACTGCTGCTTGAGTAGTACTGTCTCCCTGGCCAAAAGAAGCCTCCAGGTCCACAAACTCTGAAATAAAACAGTTAGACGTGCCATCTGTTGCAGCAGTGCCTCATCCCGGCTGCTCACCACCACCAGCCCAGGCCATGGAATGCAAGGTGGTGCCGGGTCTGCAATGCACTGAGGTGGGACAACCCAAGTGCCTTTTTAAGGTTGATATCATTGCTCTGCTCAAATCACAGCTTGTTTCACTCACAGAGGTGGCTTTACATTGCTACCTTGCTCAGCTCTTTTTATGACTTGGAGAAACTGCAACCATGTCCTAGGGTTTAGTGATGACTGCTAGAAAAAATGGGTGGAAAAATGGTTTCATTGCAGTAATCTTGATTAAAAAAAAAATAATGCAAATTATAACTTTTTACTTCATTTGTGGGTTTTTCGAGCCTTTCAGAAAAGGATGGATGTCTCAGAAAGAGACATGTTATAAATAAATGCTTCGTTCTGAAGCATCTATGAAAAGGTTTCCATAGTTTGGGAAAATTTAGGTATCTTTTTTTTTTCAGAGAAATCCAATTTCTCTGAAACACCAGCAAATTTTAGATTTCTGTTGGAAAATATCATCAACCTTTTACTACATATTTATGAACCAAGGTCAAAAGTGAGGACTACCTCCTCTAACAGGATTTAGCAGTGATAAAATAGAACCTTCTCTTGAGAAGCACAAGTGTGCTCAGGCTTCCAGAGTGGTATTTATCTTGTGAAAAGCTGGTGGTTTAGGCAAATACAGTTCTGAGACTTCACCCAGATATTGTCCTGATTTGCATAGCTGATTAGGAATGAGACATCATGATTACCAGCCCCCGAGCTTCTCGCACTGCAGCATAGTGTTGCTTCTGCAAATTCAGTGTCCAAAAGATCTAATCTGATCCTTCTTCCCTGGGAGTTGCTGTGGATCTGGGGGGTGCTGCTGGGGACTTTTTCGTTGGATTTTTTCCTGCCTAGAGAGACAGGGGATTGCAGCTCCTCTGGTTCTATTTGGAGGTGAGGCCTGGGATGCTTGTCCCTTTGGCAGGGTCACACAGAAGAGGTATCGGTGCACCTCAGAGAAGCTAAGCTCCTGGCCCTGGGTAGCTGGAGTGCCACGTGTCACATGCCACCCATCTCCAGGCAGCAGTCACCTCTCTGCACCCTTTCTATTCCTTTGCCACTCTGTTCTGATAGTAAATCTGCTTGGGTGCAGAGATGCTATTGATTTCATCTCTCTTCTCACCTCAAAAATCTGAGTACTGTGGACTCATGTAGACATAAAAACTAAGGTGACTCATTTACTGAATCCCTAATGCAGGGAGTCAGATGAGGAGCGGTTGTTAGCCATTATACAGCACAGAGCAGAGATGTCATGCACAAGCTGTGAAACCCTTCCTAACAAGCCAGCTGACAGCCCTTGCTGCCCCCCACAATTTCTGCATCCCGGGTGAACTGATGGAGTCCCACGCTAAGGTGACACAGGTGTGGATTCATTTCCAAAACTGCCTAGTCCCTCTGGGCTCCTTACCTTTAATTATTGGGTTTTTTTTTTATCCCACTGATGTCAGTACAGCAGCAGATTTAAATGCTGGTACTGCACTGATTAAAATTGTCTTCCTAAAATAACTTTGTCCTTTGGTATCAGTTTATGAGATGCTTTTGTATCTTTTTAAATTGTTGGATTTTCATAGGTAATTCTGAAGCAGAAATTGGCTAATTTCAAAATGACTTTTCTCTACCACGGTCAGGATGCGCTGCCTGTCCTTGGAATGCCCATTTAAAAAAATAGGAACAGCCAGTGGTAAGACAGACCATTGCATTCATAAAGGGATTGCTGGAGATGTTGTCTAGTGTTTCCTATGTCTTTTCCCTTCTTCCCATGTATTAATAGCAAGTCTAACGTTTTGGGCAAAATTTCTACAGGCCAGTTGCGGTAAGGCTTCCATGGTGACCCTGCTAGAGATTAATGATTTCTTTTTTGCTGCTGATGAAAATCTGTTGGTGTCCTGAGAAGATAAACCAGCACTTTGCTGCTTGCCTTCACCCATCCATTGCTGCAATCCTTCATGTCTGCTGGTGTTCACCTGCTCCTGATCCCACTCCACCTGAGCAGACACTCTGTATGCTTCCTCCCCACCAGATTCATCTCTTACCTCTGAACTCATTTTCTTTTTCTTTTGAGCTACAGTGCACTAAAAAAACGCCATTCTCCAGGTAGCACCTAATACCAATTTTCATGATCTACTCTTTAATATTCTGAAGGCTGCTGCATAGTCCTTGACTAACAACTGTGAGTATTAAGAGCTGATTTCTGCAGAACTTAACAAAATCCTGCTTGCTCATCTCCACTTTTGACTTAGATTTCCTATTTGGGTGGCCTGTTTTAGATAGCTGATTCAGCTCCTTTCCCTCAGCATGGAGAGTTGGAAGGTGACACTTGTTCCTTTCAACGATGATTTTGCAAAGGAACTGCTTTGGTTCCATGGTAGCTAATTCCTTTCCATTGAAATGGGCTTGTCGTGAAGCTTTGTCTGATGTCTGCATGACTACTAAACTGTGTTTCTCTTCGTAACATATGTTAGATCTATTTCCATGCATCACTATCTTATTTACATGTTGTATAACCCTGAAAGCAACAACTCCTACATCTTCTAGATCAGTGGTCCTCTGTCATTTTTCCCCAGTATGTAACCATCCAACTTTTAACTGAAATGAGTAGAAAGAGTGGCATAATGCTGTGGATCAGCTGCTGGCCACTTGACATGACTTTGCAGAAAATTAAGACTTTTGATTTATGTTTTGGGAAAATTGGCACAAAGTGTTAAATAGACCTGCATGAACTCTTTGCACTTTTGGCAGCACCATCTTTTGTCTCTGGCATGGTCAGGAACTGCCATCTGCTCTGCCTGACGCTGATAACTGCCAAGTATCTTGGATGCTTACCTTCTGGAGAGACATCTTTGCATCCCAAGTCCAGAGTCTTTCAGGGAAAGAGAGTAAGATCCCAAAATAAAAATCTCAGATTTTACAAAATCCCTGAGCTGGAAAATCATAGCAAAAATTGCAAATCCACGGCAATTTTACTCCATAACTTCTCTCCTTTCTTAGCAGTTTTATTTCCCTTCCTCTTGCAATGGAAAAACATAAAAGAAAGGGAAGAAAGTTCCAAATAGCAAAAAGTGTGGGGGAAAATGTACATATCTGCAACAAATGGGGCACAGAAATAGGACCGTGTAGGTCTGGAAGCTCTTTTTAACTTAGAGGTCAGGGCTCACCTGTGTCTAAGCTGACCTAACAGCAGAAAACTCACCTTTTCCATGGGGAGAGGATTGTTTGTAAGAGATCTTACAGAGAGCAGGAGGTACTCCTGATTCCCATTTTCACTTCAAATAGCATAAAGCTGTAAAATATGCAGTAACTGTCTGAAGAAAATGCCAAGAATTGTCAATGAGAGGAAATACCGATATCTTCCCAGCTAAGGATACTTACAAGTATGCATCTCCTGCATGAAGGCTCTTCTAGGCAGAGTGAATGGATTTGCATGACCTGCAGACCCACTGGCACAAGTACTGGTGATAATTTGCATATGAATTGTGAGTACTGGGCACTGACTTATTCTATGGACAGAATTTACATGCATATGAACTATAATAGGCAGGTTTTGTGCAGTTTGGCCATGTGCTCAGCTACTTTGACTCTGAGTGAGCTTCTGAGAGGCCCCTGTATTCATCTTTGTATTCATTCTTATGTCCTTCATCCTCTTCAAAAATCTGATCTTGATGCATACATTGCAATTTCATGGGCAAATTACAGAAGCCTTCTTGAAGCCTCCTGCTTCAGAGCAGGATAAGAGGGGGGAAAGGACAGGTGACAGTACTGCTGGGCTCTGCTAGGATGAAGAAGACCATGTAGCAAATGTTAGTGAGGCTTCCTTAGCTTTGTGGATATTACCTTCGAACATACGTCAGAGGTGATACTGAGATTGGTGGCTCTCTTTTTTCAGAGTAGGAGAAGACCTGCTCTGATGGCTGGACTACATGATCTTAAACATCTTTTCCAACCTTAATGATGCTATGGTTCCATGATTTCATGATTCCATGATTCTATGACCTATTCTAAGCATTTCTCAGGCCGCTAAAATGACTTTCTTTTATGGCTGCTCCTGCAGGTCAGTCTAGTAGAGATCCACCAGGGGTCCATCCCACCACAAATATTGCTGGAGGATTACAGGCAAAATTATCCACACTGATTACAAAATATCAGGCATGCTGTAGGGGCACAAAATTTGCCCTTGAGGTGATGAAACATTTCTGAGGTAGGCTTGGAGTGAACAAACAAGCCATGAGTCCCCAAGGCATAAGGAAGGATGAGACCTCAGCACTGCCTTTAGTGCAAAAAGCTGTGATATCAATACAGTTATTGTAGTTATTTGGGAAAAGCCCTTGTATACAGCGTACCAATCCTCTGATATTTTTGCACTCACTTCATAGTAAGGTGAAGCTCCCAGTATTGGAAACATATTATTATTATTATTGCTACGACAACTATTACTATTATGATTATTGATGTAATTGAGCTCTAAAAAGATTGTATCATCCTTAGAATGCACAGACAGAATGGATTGTCTCCTAATTTTGACATATGATGGAACCTTCTTTTCATCGTTTCTTTTCATTGTTTTGCCTTTGAAAAAGATACAGTGAAATTAAATGCAAGAACCTCATAGCACAGCATTAAGGAAAAAAATTAATTGAGCAAAAGTCAGCAAATGCAGAATTATGGTTCCCCCAGCAACTGTAATGAAGGCAGAGAACACATACACACACTGGTGTTCGAGTTAATGCTGCACACTGCCTGGAATACAAATCCAAACTGTGTTCAAGGGGCTGAGTGATGATTACTGCGAGAACCATAACTTTGCATTTCTTGACTTTTTGCAATTAAAATCTCAACCTGGATGATGCATTAGCATAGGCTTTGCATTTAATTTGCTATTTTCTTTAGAATGTATGTGTGTGTTGATTATGCTGGAACATTTCTTACCTTTTCATCTCATTTATTCTTTTGTAAGAGAAAAATCAGGGGAAAAACCATTTACCACATCAGCTCCCTCACTGGCGGGGGGGAAGAAGGAGAGGAGAAAAGAACAAAAACCTCAGTGCAAGCAGTGCAATTAATTGTATTTTTAGCTCTAAGAAGCATTTACAGATGAATGTAAATTCATCTCACTGCTTTTCTGTTAGTATTTGTATAGAGACTGGCCAATCTGTACAGAGTGGTCTCTTTCAGACTTTTAACCCATACAGAATTGAGACAAACATCATTTCCACGGCCTTGGTGTGCCAGAAGCAGGTTTGAGAAGACCTTTGGTGGCCCCTAGCTCATAGATTTTTTAGCCATCATCCATTAAAATTCAAGGCTCTGTTCTGCAGCACTTCAAGATGTGTGAAGTCCTGATGACTTAAAAAGCTCAATTTTGTGAATGCTTGAACGTGTGCTTTCACTGTATGATCTGACCAGAGTCTCTGCTATAACCCCTTACTTAGTCACAGAGGAATTTAATGGTCATAAGGATGCTTCCACCCTGGTTAGCTGATGTATGGCTGAAATCAGACTGCTTTCCACAAGTGATTGCGAGACTTCAGAGTTTTCCTCTCTTGCCATTTGTACAGAGGGAAAGCACATTCTCCCACATGCACCTGGGACATGGAGGTGGTGGCATCCTGGGAGAAGAGGCAGCCTTGTGTGCAGAGCCAAGGGACCAGCCCTTGGGCCTGTCCTCCACATCATCCTTATGGAGGAACTCAACCTCTTCAACACCATGCTGCCCAGGAGCAGTCACTTGTGCTGGGTGGCTGAGGGACTTTGGACCTAACGACAGATCAGCAAGAAGGAAAGGATGCAGAATAGCCAGCTCTGTCATAATGTGATTTTAATTTTTTCTTCTAATTATTGTTAATATGGTGATACTTACATAATTTAGTTCAACCTTTGCTTTTGTTCTTTTGCTCTTTAACCTTTTCTAGTGTTTTTTGTTTGGTTGGTTGGTTGTTGGTTTTTTTTTTTTTGGCTTTTCATTCAACCATTCCATGATTGTGACTTCTTCCAATAATTAACTCTATTCCCTTTGTTCTGGGCCTTGTGCTTTTATATTCTGCTCCCCATAGAGCCATCAAATTTCCTTTAACCTAAAGGCCCTCTGCCACTGAGGGTAAATCAGCCTTGTCTAAGCTCATTCACTTGAGCCCACCAAAGAGAGATTCTGTCCATCCTCATATGAGCTCATGTCCGTGTAAAGATGTCAGGCATCAAAGTTCAAAGAGAAAATAGCTTGGCACACGTTTTCCAGATGCTGTCAGACTGTTGCTTAGGCTCTGAAGGAATTAAATTATGTGAGTACTCATGCTGCTGTCAGAGGCTTGATGCCTTCCAAGAACAGACACTATTATCTTTAAACTTATCTACTGTGTCTGAAAATACTAGCACAAATTTATACCTTGTTGATCTCTGTATTAAAAACACAGCAAAATATGAAAGTTTGAAAGAATATGAAGCTGAAAGAACAGTTAATTAATGATATTTTTGAGGTGGATATGTACCAAAGTAGGTGAAACCAACCTATTTCTATTAGAAATTGAAGAATTCTATAAAAAACAAGGTGACCTCGAGCAATATGGATTAAACACTAAATAGAATGGCTTCTGTAAAGGCAAT
This sequence comes from Bambusicola thoracicus, assembly GCA_002909625.1. Taxonomy (NCBI): domain Eukaryota; kingdom Metazoa; phylum Chordata; class Aves; order Galliformes; family Phasianidae; genus Bambusicola; species Bambusicola thoracicus. The sequence continues at coordinate 14,377 of PPHD01015680.1, forward strand.
GTTTACTCTTATAGTATCCTTTTATAGGTAAAATTTTTACTTTTTATTTTGACCTTGTAGATTTTGTAAACCTTCACATGTCATTCCTAGGACAAATAGCAGATAGACCAAATTCATTTTGCTAAAACCTTTACTACATCCCATTGGCAAACTGTGTTTTGTCAAAGTCTTTTGTTCATAATGTTCACAAACAACATTTCATCACATTTTTTGTCAACAGAATGTAATTTTATTCCAATCATTCTGTCAACAAAGAGAAATACCATAAAATCACTTTGCTCACAAACATAAATTATATGTTGATTTTGTTTGGGGAAGAAATGGAAGTATCAAAACTTTTTCTGAGGAGACAATGAAGACAGATCACATTCATTCTGTGGACAAAATATTAATATTGCACGCAGCAGATGGTAGTTTCTAGGCTAGTTGGAGGGCAGAGCATGCATGAAATTTATGGTCAAGCAAAGGAAGGACCCATGAATGTGCCCCTTCTGGCCATAGTTTGGGGGCACTGGGAAATAATGTTTTTTACTGAAGTCAGTGAGCTTTGGATCAGGTCTTTAAAGTGCCAGATGCAACATAAGGCATTACGCACATGGAAAGCAAGGAACTCACTTTCAACTTTTTTTCCTCCATTGGCTTTTTAGACCTACGTTTGTCTTGTTGTAAGGGGAGAGCCAGGCTCAGAGCTTATTTCAGGTTCCAGTGGCTGGGATGCCCATTGTGGGTGCAGGCATGCTACAGACCTGTGGGAGGACCTATACCTTTGTGGAGAGTCAGCTGGGATGACAGAGGGGTTGGTAGGGTATCTCACAAGGCATGAGGCAATAAACTGAGTCCCCAGCCTCCTCTTTCACTTACTATGTGATGTCCTGATATGTTTTCTTTATTATTATTTTTATTGAAAATAATTGCTTTCTTGCACAGCATATGCAATACATTAATTTCAAGATATGTCCTTTTAAAGTGGCTATTTACAGTTCAGGGCCATTGCTCAAGAGCCTGAATACTCTAGCATGATACAAGAAAAAGATCTATGCATTTCAGAGTAATTGCCAGTTGCTTTCCATTTTTGCCATTACAGTACATGAACAGCCTCTCCCTTTGTCTTTCAACCCAGTAGCTTAAACATAGCAAAATAGGCATATCAAATAATTGTTGAATTCTGAGTGCTTGGCTCACATCTATGTGTGCTGTTTGATTACTAGTTAAAAGCATCTGTACAGAATATAGATTTTGTTCAGATGCATTTGGGGAATGTACATTCTTTTTTAAGCTTTTACCTTTTCAAGAATATAGCCACCCAATCAGGAAAGGGAAATAATACTGCAGCATTGACTCCTCACGCCACAAATGACCAACAGAAATTAGCCAGTATAAACAAAGGACAGGAAAAGAGCTCGTCCTCTAAAACATGATTTATCGATTATTTTTGGACCGTTATAAGAAGCCATTGTTTTTCCTCTACGAAACTGTTAGCAAACTGAGGACAGTTTGCTAACCTGGGCAGGACTGGGGTTTGGAATCCTTAAGTTCATTCACCAGCTCTGCCACTGACCTGCTGGCTAACTTTGGAGAAATTGCTTC
>PPHD01015681.1:0-15963 GCA_002909625.1 Bambusicola thoracicus
CATCTTAATTAGAAACCTTCAGTTGGTCATTAATAAAGTTTATGCATTTGTTAAATTTGCTTTAAATAATGAGCTTCTTGCTTCACTTATTTCCTAATATTGAATTAATTTCAAGCACATAGAAGGAATACACTAAAAGAAAGGTAACCTTCTTAGGAGAGTAAACATGACTTGAACTTCATAGCTAAGAGACCTATGAGAAAACACTTCCTTTGAGAATTTCTAACCAGGATAAACTACAGATTTTTAAGACCAATTCAGAGATGCTTCAGCCTAATTGTTTATCTGCTCCATTTTTAAAGCTTTCTATGCCATTCACTCACACACTGAGAACCGAGCAGAAATCTCTTGCTAGAAAGCAGCAGATTATACACGAACCTAAAGAATTGAATCATACTCTTGTTTTAACAGAGAGCATCGGAACGAGAACCCACCTGAGCATATCAAAAAACCCCAATAGAACCAAACCAACACATTTCTATCTTCCAATTTTCTGTTGCTTTATAAAGGTGCTCATCACAGTAATTTATACCCTACAACGAAAAGGGTGTGATTAGGAGGGTGTTTCATCTAGAAACTAGCTGTGAGCTAGCACTTGTGTCCTGCTATCTCTGAACCTTGGAAGGAGGCAAACAGAGCAGTGTCCTTACAAGACAAAGCAAGGTAAGACAAGATACGGTGAGATAAAAAGAGAATGATTTTACTCAAAAATAATTCAGTTTCTGGGAAATAACAGTCTTCACTGAAGTTCCATTAAGGGAGTGAAGATAGCCTCATTAGCAGGCTCCAGAGCTTCAGTGGTAATTCACTCACTGCCTCTACAGCTGAAATCAAAAGGGATAGCAAAAACAGAGTGAAGGGCGTTTCTGTCCTCGCACTGACTGGATGTACTGTGGGTGGAGAAGTCTGAAGCTTATGGTGATATTCTCAGTGGTTTCAACATCTGCTTTTATCATGAAAAGACTTTAGGTATTCCTATATTCTTATGTTGTGATTGTTCACTGCGGTGAGAAATTGAGACAATTTCTTCTCATACAAGTCCTCAACATTCAAGCTAAACACCACAGAAAGCCTCACCTTAAGATCCTGAAGAGGATGCGACTTCATCTTTGTTCTTAACCTAGGAGAACAAATTAATTCCATAGGACATACCAGGAATGCTGAGAAGTGAGACAGGGAGATTTGTGAGAAGCACCAGCATTTATTAGAATGCTCTGCTTCACTTGATCTGGCATCTGCTTCAGCAAGGAGGAGAGGATGCAAACCCAAGGAATGCTTTGTGACTCTGTAAGTGACACCTGCCTGCTAAGGGTCAAATAAAACTTAGGACCTCCTTGTTCTGTTGTTTTTTTCCATGTTGGCAACAGAATGAAAACAGCTAAAATGTAAGAAAGCTTAGGGACTTGCATAGAGATACATACGTGCCATGACAGAGACTCAAATCTTCAAAGATGTTTCTGACGTACAGCATCTCTCAAGAATTTGGACCTGGTGATCTTTTCTTCAATGGCTTGATGCCTAGTGTTCATTTCAGTTTTGGAAGATTAATCCTTGTCTATATGTATACCACAGGATGTTTCCTCCTGTAGGTGTTATGAGAGACAGTCTCTTTCTCATCCCAGACCAATCATGGCACAGTCAGGCTCACCCCAACTTCCCAGTACTGTAAACTGAATCTAGGAGGTTTTTTTTTCTTGGGTCCCACTTGACCTTGGAACACTCTCTGTAAGAGTAAGACACACAAAGCAAGGCTGACACGATGCCTCCCTTGTTGGTCTTTTTAATCTAATATTAAAAACAGCCTTGTTTAATTTACACTGGCACTCATCCTACTATTAGCACTGTGTCCTGCTCACAAAGGATTAATGATAAGAGGACCCTTGAAAATGCAAGTAGAACTGCTGCTGCATACAGAGATTACTGGAAATATCCTGGAACCAAAAGGGAAAGTGAGCTTTTAGCAATAAACTGTCACCGAGGACTGGTCATACTGGTACACTGTAGAAGCCCTAGAAATGCCTTCGGAGAAGCTCTGCCCTTCAGGTGGCAGGGGGGACACAAGGAACGTCAGGCTGACTGATCTCTGTCAAGCAGGGGATGGACAAGTAAAGCTCCTAAGTTACATGACCCTGAGCGTCACTGTGGTTAGCACAAATTAACACTAGCAGTGTTAGTGCCAGATCCAACTAATCTAGAAGTGCTACACTGCTACCTAGGATTGCTCAGAGAACCCAACTCTCCGGGTCCGTAAAACAACGTTCCTAGCAGTGCTTGAGCTTTGCTGTACTGAGGTTCCATACCATAATTGTGACATTAAACTTACTGCATGGAACGTGTGGCTGTTGGACAGGTAGGAACATTTGATTGAACTGTTTGTTAGTTCCAACAAACAACGGAATCACACTCTAATGATAATTCCAAATTGAATGTTCTGTTCTTATATTCATAATTAGAATCACGTTGGTTATTTACATAAGTCATACTGCCAGAACTGAGCTTATATCACATAACTGATTAACAACGGCTGTGCAAACAGCACGCTGTGAGCATTCACTGAGAACTTCCAATGTAACCAAAGGAAAATACGAAACGTAACTGCTCTGAAGTAAACATTTGAATCTCTTTCTAAATAAAGTAAGTGTGGAAATTACCTGATTGTTCTGAGATTCATATTCTTGGTTTAACTGGAATTAAACCGACGAGAGAGTGTTAATCCATTAATATTAACACATGCATTGTCCTGGCTGATAATTTTAGAATCACTGAGAATGAACAAACTGAACAATTACATAAATCCTTTCAAAACCCTTAAAAGAATTTGAAATCAGTAATAGTTGAAATCTGAAACAATTTTATCCCTAGGAACCTTCAATGGTTGTGTTTCCATGACAACCAGAAGTAAAAACACAAGTTTTTTAATATTAAGAACTTAGGAAAGGAGAAGTATATTAAGACCATTGCCATTGTCTCCCATTGCTCAATTAGAACAGAAAGATGTTAGAGAACATAACAACAGATCTCTAACGATTTTCAGGGTGTATTTTTTATCTTCCTACCGTGACTCTTTATCCTTCGGTTTTGAGGACTGTTTTTTCAACTCTGGTGAAAACCCCACTTCTCACATTTATCTCCCCCAAAGATTTGCTGATTGCGATTTCCCACCCCTCACCCCGTTTTTCTACTACTTTGAAGACTTTTTTTCTTAATAAGTTAAAACGTGTTAAGATCTTAGAGGTCAGGGATGATCAGCTAAAGGACATTCCATGAAAGCCCCAATTAACTTCTTGCCCTTACTTTAGACGATGATGCACAAAGGCTCGACCACTAGAGGGTAATATAACACAAGGAAAAGGAAACCCAATTCACTCCAATTTGAGCGGCGGCCTTTTCTCTATAATAAGCTCAGGTTTTGTTAAAGTTTATTCAGGCCAAACGGAATCACATCTTCCACTGTAGTTGTGCATTTCATTCTCCCATAACCTCCAACACTAACTATAGAACAAATTCCAAGAACGTTTCCAAGTATTTTTCTTTCAAATTGCTGCTGATGCCTTCCTTAGCTGAACTACAGCAACAATGAGGAGAGAAACCTCATTTGAACTGAGGGGACATGTAATCTGAATTCCAAGGCTAGGAGGCATTTTGTGAACTCAAAGGGAACACAAGTTTCCTAGGGCTCCTTGGTCACAGTGAGGAGACGTTGCTGCATATACTATGGCAATATTTGGAGCCACAGCCACATGCAAGAAGACCACATTTGTACAAGGTGATGTGTACTTCAGAGAATAAGTATAATCTGGCATTTATGTATACGTGAATTACCTCTACTTCAAAAGCTACACTGACAGAGTAACCACTTTGTATACTTCAGTGAATATTGAAGTCCTGAAGACAATTGCTGACATTTAATTTTAATGGCATGCCTCAGGCAGATCAGCCCAAATTCCCCTGAAGATGCTAGAAATAGCGTAACCTCATTTCTGCAAAAATTTGACCTAATGAAAATTTGGCTTTATGAATGAGAAATGAGTTTTTCTATCATAGAAAGTAGAATTAGAACAGACCTTCCAAGCTGAGTCTAAAATACAGCCAAAAGCCTTGAGAACTCTTCAGTGACCTTTGCAGTCTGGACAGAAGAACCTCTAAATGCTTCCCAGGCATTAAAGACTAGTTCAGGGCTATGGACAACACTTTAGAGTTTACTTACAGAATATATGATATTAAGTGCATCATCCTCTGCACTTTCAAATGATTTAAAAGCCTCAGGTTTCTGCCAGTTTCTTGAGGATAAATACTTTTTTACTGACTCATACAGGAAATTGCTGAATGACATGTAATAGCTGTTGCATTCTCAAGTCTTTATGCACAAGGCCAACACAAAATGTTCTAGGCACCACACTCTGCAAGCTGTTTGATTTTGGTGGGATTTAATTTCCCCAACTTTTCCTTGTTTTCATTTATTCAATGCAAATTAATTTACAGATATGGCCCATGTCAATAGGATCAGTAATGAAAGCCAAGAACTAATCAGGAATATCTATAAACATGACGCTAGACTGACTTGTATTGGATTCAGACCCAAGGCACAGGCAAGAAAAGAGGTGTGTTGCAGCAATACTTTTAAGATAGTATGAGAAGAAATGCTGTGATTACAATTACAGATAAGTTACCTTTGCTATTTTTCAGAAAGAAAGCAACACAGTATGTACAGGTAGGCCTGTACACTCAGCAGACCACAGCCCTATTAACAAATCCTAGTCTGTCATTAACAGATTTGTTTTTCATCTTTGGGAGTCCATGAAATGTTTCTCAAGCCCAAAAGAAGTCTGTGGGCCATAGGGTGAGGAGAAGATGTGTGGATGAAAGGGGAGGAAGAAAAGTATTTCGTACTACCTGTCTGCAGGACCCTAACAGATTAGTCTGTGGTCTACACAGGCAGCACAGTGAGAGTGGGAGAGTCCACTCCATCTAAAACCAGATCTTATGTCTGCTTTGAACCTTCCCTCATTTTATCACTATCTGTACTCTGAAGTTTTGGCACACGCTTTTTTTTTTGTTATACGAGACTGGGAGGCACCCACCAGATCCCACTAATGGCCTCCTAGCCTGAAGTTGTACACAAGGCCTTATCTTGTCATCCTCTGAGGTCCAAGAAAAACCCCCAGTCTGAGCCTCTGAAGTTCAGTGTGTGAAAAGTGTCCAAGATCTTGCAGCAAGACTGCTATATACAGCCAGCATGATTTCGTCTAACAGCTCCTGACTCCATATGATCATATGGCTCCTTCCAAGGCAGAATCCTGAAGGACTTCCTGAGAGGAGATAGACACAAATAATAAGCCACTTCTTTTGGAAAAATTATGGGCTCACAACCATATGCAAAAGACACTCTTGCAGTGCCAGATGATAATAGTGTAGGAAATGAATGCTCAGAACATGTTTCTGATCTGCCACACTTGCATAAAGAGGCTTGGTTAAGGCAAATCACTGCCAAGTGTAGACATGTAAGACCAAGAGATGCCATTATCCTATAAAAAAATAACTAGAATTGTGCTCAGAGCTTTTAAGTTTAACAAGTATGTGTTCTGCATTAGTCATAGCTCACACACTTCGGGATTGTTTCACCACACATGAACACTTCAATAAAACTAATTAAAAAAAGAAATGAGGATTTGGAAGATCAATGCCTACTGGGATTTTCAAACACACTTAATTGTAAAACTCCCACTATACCACTCTAATTGCCACTGAAAATAAAACTGGAAAGGAAAACATTGTTATTATTCAGACTATGAAAAATACAGTCAGCACAAGCAGTAAAGACTTCTCAGGCCTCTGATTAAATATTAATTGGATTTTATAAGAAGTGTTATTTTTAGTATGGTCTGTGGTATTATATTAATGATTGTATCCTGCAGTTCATCCTTTTATTTCATCCTTTTGGGGAGCGTTTCAGTCAAAAGAAAATGTGTTTGTTCGTAATGAATTGCACTGGAGGGCAAATTTCTGTTGCTGAGTTTTCAGTCTTGGACGTTCATCCTACAGAATTACAAGGGATAAATGCTGCTCACAGAACTGGGAACCAAAGCTTTCAAAGTAAGAATGACAAATAGCATGCTGTCAATAAGTACTGCTTGGTGCAGAAATGTTTATATTTATTCTTGCATTTGAATAGCCCTTGGAATTTGTGAATGTGTTCACAAATGAAACAGAAGTTTTGTGACTGTTTAAGCTGCTTTTCCTCCAGAAACAATAGCAGAGTATGTTTGTTACACCCTCTTGCAGTAATTGTGAACACTTCTAGTATTAGAGAGACAAGGAACACTGTACCTTGCCTTTAGGAACAACAAAAAAAAAAAACCTTAAAACCTTGCTAAACTAACCAGTGATAGGGTGAGAGCTGTAAATACCTGAAATACTGTATCCATGAGGCCAAAGGGCTGTAGCCCTTCACAAAGCTGACTGCTTCAAGCACTTAAGAACGCATTTCAACCTTTCCATCTGCAAGCTTTCTGAAAAATAGGACATTTCTAATCAAAAGCCTCCACATCGATAATCAGGCTACATGATCCTCACTCCCAACTGTTTTCTAAGATGAAATAAAAAACTTGTTGTGTTTAAGCAGTCTGTGAACTATGAAACTGGTGTCTTCTGTTCCAGAGAACCACCAAACACCAAAGTAGTACATCTAGTAGTACCTTATCTAACCTCGTCAGAGTACCTCTTAGGCATTTCTTAGATTTTGGGGTAGGTTGAATAGCTTGTGTCTTGCCTCTTCCTACAGAGAAGAGGAGATAGTTTGTGTAGCATGAACACAAATTAGATTGGCTGGATCTTACCAAAATCTCTCTCAAAATAAGATGCATTTTATCACGGAAACATTGAGAAGTGTAGAGCAAATAGCTACTTAAACAAGAAAAGCCTTAGAAGTCTCCTTTTCTGTTTGCACTCTGGCTATCCATTAAACATCAGTCGCTGCAGGGAAAAAATCCCCAAAGATAACTGAGCTGATGTAGGAGCTGCTTGCTCTCAGTCATCCAGTTTGAGAACCTCTTATTGCTGATCTTGTATTCAGTGCAAGCAACTAACTCTTTAAGGCCTTATTTTTTCTATAGATACTGTAAGTAAACATCTGTCTGCTGTTGTGGACCCCCCAAAACCAAATTTAATTATCCATATGTTTCAACATACAATCATACATACAATCAGCAATTCGATATTGCTGAGATTAATCAAAAAACTTAGAACACCTCTGCTGAGGTCATCTACTAAATCATTGAGTCAGCTCATAAGCTTAAACTAAGCATATACTTAAGTATCTTATGAAACTGAGACCCAAGCAGTGATAATACTTGTCCCTTTTGATTAATTCTTTAGTTGTGAGCCAGAGTCAATGAACGTATTCTTCTCCCCTCCTCTGGTGTGATTGTCTACCTCTACTGAGCTCCTGCACATTTTCTAATTCTGCCAAGAAAGTCAACTTATGGGGGACCCTTAAAGAGCGTTCCTTTTAGGGCTATAACCACCCTGCAAATATTTCAAGTTTATCAGGATTTGATAAGTACAACACGATGGGAAGCACAGCAACAACAGCAGAGTAGCAAAGTCCTGGACTGTAGCAAATGAGGACTTGCTCAAATGCAACAGCTGTAGTGCAGAAACAAAAGGAAGAATCTGCTTACCTTCAAGGGTCTCAGATACACAGGGAACTGCAGCAAAAGACCCTCACCTGTACTGCCAACCCTTAAACGAAATGTGGGAAAGGGTGGATCCTGGCTCCACCCCTCCTGGTCACTCAGTTGCATTGCACACACCTGAGCTCCCCTGGGTTGGCCCTGCCTTCCCACCAGGTGCTCAATCACTGCTTCAGGCCATGACTTAGCATTTCCACTACGGCAAGATTAGCTTAATATGACTGCTTTCTCTTTCTCCGCTAAATAAAACAAAATTAAAAGATACATCGGTCTGATTATGCTACCTCTTTCCCTCCAGCTTTTCCTTTCTTTTCTACTTTGAACTGACTTTTCCAAGGCTCTCTTGTCTTGTCTTGATTTTGCTACTATCTGCAAATCAAAGGCATGGTTTATCCATTTATTTCACAACTGCGGCGGACCCCTGTACTGTTTGGTTTGTTTGTTTAGTGGAAACCATAGTAAAAAAGAAATCAAAACCAAGAGTCAGAACTGCAGATCATGTGAATGCTTAAAAATGCAAGAAAAGCTCTAGTAGGATCTTCAGTCATAGCAGAGCCAGCTGACGTATCAAAGCACTTATTTGAAACTTAAATAACTCCTGTTTCTTACCAGACTCAGCAAGATGGAGATCACGCTGTGGAATAAAGCCAGGACAGACAAGGCTGGAGAAGTACAAGGACCAAAGAAAGCCCTGTGCATAGCAGGGCCAGTGCTGTCAGGCTTAAAGGTGTAGGACAACCCTGTGCCATTATGCCAGCACATGGATTTCCACTTATGCTTATACAAGTGCAAGGTCCTTTGCATGGATAAAATCAATTCCTAGTAACACTTCTCCTGAAGAACTGTAATATACATTCCGCACCTCCCTTCTATGTCAGGCACATTGCAGGTCCCCACTTCCTCCTGCCCATCAGCTTAGCAGAAGTGCTCAGCCTCCTAGCTGGCCGCTTCGCTCAACTGCCCTAATATCCCCATCTCCCCATGCCTGTGATGAAACAAGTGGATGACTTTAGACCCAAATTGTCCCACTGGTTCAATATAATACCTGTTCTGTATGGCCTTATAGTAATAATAATAAAAAAGGAACAGGATGTCTTTTTCCCAGCTATTTACATGGGTGGGACAGCAGCAAAACAAACTCTGAGGGGCATTTTTTCCTCCTTGCAGTATGATTCAGTAAATATAATGCATAGCATTAAAGAACTTTTTTTTACCTTCACTAACTATGCTAATCCCAGAGCTTCATGTCCCTCATGTTTATTTGCATAACAGACTTCTAGGTGAATTTGGCACATTTTCTATTGTGTGTGCATATTTTTGGGATGCCTTTAGAGCAATTTTGTCCTGTGCTGACCACAATATCAATAGTAATTCATTTGTTCAGGGCATAACATTAATCAGCATTCACTGTAGTTGTACTTTGCCAGTACTGTTGCAAAACATATCCAGTGCCGTACACTATGATATCACAGCTACCCACACAATTAGTGATACAATTAGCAGCAGCTTCTGGGAATTTTGATGTCAGATGACTTGCTCAGCAGCTAGCCCTTTTGTTCCTGCAGGCAGATCACTGAGTCACTCAGTCTGTGCCTTTCTGTGCCTTCAGCAACAAGGCAGTCTTGCACACAACAGTGCTTTGCTATGCAGCTGATTTATCCCACAGAGTTCGCCCTGAGCAGTTGATGAGACAGATCCTCCAACAACAAAGTATGCAATCAAGTAATTAAAGACTATATTGCAATGCATACACATAAAATGGCTGATTTAACGCTCATCAAACAACAATAGCTGTTGTACCTCCTTGCTTCTGACAGTCAGCTCACGACTGATCTACTAACACGGACTCCACTAGTTTCATGTAAAATCTATGCACCCATAGCACATACTGTGATCCAGGTCATATAGACCTTCTCCAGAGTCTGTCTTCCATCACAGTTTTTTCTCTAAGGGTGCTCCATGACACCACTTTCAGCTCTGAGGTGTTTTCTGATGGATCACTGATGACTGTTTCTCCATCTGTTGCACTTCCACAATTGACAGCATGACAATCTTGTGTTGGTAGATTGCAAAAAAATGTTTTAAGAGCCAGAACAATTGCTGTTTTTATATTTATTCAGGATGATATCTTCTGTATATGCTTAATACAGCTCTTGAAGGGAAGAGAGGAGCCATTAGCTATTCCTCTAGTTCCCCTTATCAGAGAACAGTTTTGGATCTAATTTGGATTCCCGTATGTCAGGCAGAGAGGATCCTCAGTTTTATGCTTGCTGCTATAGTCTCTACATGCCATAATGCCAAGACCTTTGAAGTTCATTGTGCTTTTCCTCTACTCCCTCCTAGCCCTGTCACATTCGTATGCTGGAGCTAATGAGATAAAGTGAGCATATGGGGAGCCCTTCCTGTCTGTGTCAGCAACAGCAATGATTCAGTCTCATAGCAAGTGGCTTTTGGCAGTGAAGGATTTGAAAGCAAATGCAGTTTACAGTTTATCTCATCCACTGCTGAGAAGTGTGATTTTACTGCCTAATTACCCCATAAAGTCATTTTTCCCCAAACCATCTCTCCCCTTCTCATTTATCTCCCACTTCTCTCTCTCACTTCTGCCACATAAATCCCCTCTTCTTCTTGGGACAGGAGCAACTCCAGCTCCTCTTCTTGACTGGACGTGGCATAATGGTTTAGAAATCACCCTACAGGCCTGCAGTGTGCTTTTGTTTTATCTGGAAGGCCTCTTCCTAGCAGATGGACCATCAGTCTCACTTCTACTAGTTCCTGTCCTCTTTTTCATGGCAGCTGATAAAGTGGTATTACTACCTACAAACTAAGAGAGGAATCAGATGTGTTTGTCACGTGGGCACTGCATATCTATTTGCAGAATTAGGTACATTCTCCTGCCAGGTATCCATATTGTCAGTCCTACTGATTAAATTATGAGCAATGGCAGCAGTCAGCCTAGATTTCTGCCTGATCCCTACAATCCTTTAGCATTTCCTTCTTGGCTGAAAAGCACAGTAGCTCCCATGCTACGGCTCAGAAGAGATAACACCAACTTATGTAGGTAACGCCTCTAACTATGATTAGCAAAGATATAACTGAAACAGCATATACATCAAGCCAACACATCCTTCCTTTGATCTACAACTTCAACTTAAACTTTTACATCATTTAGAAAACCATATATTGTTATGTAAACAGCAACATCATCAGTGCAATTGAATGATTTGGCTTGGAGTTGCTTGCAATCACCTTATCTTTGCTTTGGCATTTGTCTTGATCCAGAAGACTGTAAACCAGTCATTGTTCAATTGAGCTGAATTAGATGTATGGCATTTTTCACCACCTTGAAAAAAGAGTTTTCTGAGTTTGTCATTTTTTTCTTGATCACTACCTGTGTGTCATTTCTGCATGATCAAGCCCTTTTCAGATTTAAATGTTTTGCTGTTGGGTTAGGAAAATTTGAGGTCTGTGGTTTATTGCAATTACTATTCGCTTCTGAACTGCCTGCTTTCTACACTGCTATTTTTCCAAGCCTCATCAGAAAAATGATCCTTGAAATTGCAAGTAGTTCTGCACGGCAGGTCTCCCAGTAGCTTCCAGAGCCAAGCTGGTGTCCCCAGCTGCTGCAGTGGCCATGGGGCTGAGGAGTACATTGGATTCAGCGAAAGCTCTGGGCTAGCTTTTACCTGCCAGGGCTCTCCCGGGGCTGCTTGATCTCACCAAGGGACAAGCCAACAGAATGGTGGATGTAAGACAGCTAAGGCTCTCTGAGTTGTAGCTGTAAGGTACCTTCCACAAAAGCCCCTATTTTGAATGACATAATTATTCTAGCTCTTCTGCTTTTTAGGATTATATTTCTGCTCAGGATTGCATTGTACTGTTGACCAGATTTAGCTTATCTCATGGAGGGCTGTTAAAGAGACCTATGGAACAAGCCTGTCCCCAGAGAGTGTTGGCAGTGGTCACTGAAGAGAGCATGGTGCCAGGATGTCCCAGCTGGCATTATGTGCACTCAGAGGATCTCCTTGGGAAGATAACTCTGAATTTGTATCCCCAAAACAAACATTAAAAAAAAAACAACCTGTTTAATCAGTGCACACAATGAAAAAAGGAAAGAAAACTCATCTTCAGGGCCGTACTGATTAAAACCCTAAACATGCTCTTTCTGAGCTGGCTCATCCCCCATCCTTCCCATCTGAGTACAGCATGGGATTAGAGAACTGTATTTCCATCCCATGTTGGGTTGTGAGTTTGAGGTTGCCTACTCTGCCTTTGTGCTGGCTCCCAGAGCTTTGACTTTTTCCATGGCAAAGAACAGAGAGTACAGAACAGGAAACCCACAATTTCATCTTTCTCTTGGTCTCCATAAGGATGAATCCTAATATCCAACCTGAACCTCCCTTTGTACAACTTGAGGCCATTCCGTCTTGTCCTATTGCTAATTACCTATGAGAAGAGGCTGACCCATACCTTAACACAACCTCCTTTCAAGAAGTTGAAACTCTGGTCTTGGTGCAGCGAGTGATGCTTAACACCATTCTGAGACATAGCAAATCTTCAGACTCTGTCAGATCTGATCTCTGCCTGCCTTGAAGCCAGCTGCTGTGGCTTAGCTTACGCCTTCACTAACACAATCAGAAGGGGAAGGAAGCTGATATTTTTAGACATTTAAGCTGACATAAACAGTTGCCACTTGCTCAGAATATCTGGAAAGTTTTAAAGATGTTGAAAAGATCAAGGAATCAGCATGTGCTAAAAAACTTTCCCGCTGCCCTTTTACAGAAGTTTGTCAATCAGGCAGTGAATGGATAATGTGACACTTTATAGAGTGCCTCCTTCTGGATTACATTCATCTTTCTGTATAAGCATATTGAGAATCACAAGAATTGTAGGGTTTGGGACCTCTGGAGATCACCAGGTCCAACCCTTTTGCTAAAGAAGGTTCCGTACAGTAGGTTGCAAAGCTACGACTCTACACTGCTGCTAAGGTAGTAAGGGAGAGGTTACCTTAAAGCTTTGAATGTGCCTGTGGGCAGATGATTAAGGTCAATATTTTTCCAAATGTCTGCTTTCCAGTCAGTGAGTTTCAGCATTCCACCAATGTAATTTCACTCTCCCAGACTTCTGCCTTGTCACATGCTGTGTAGTTTAGTCCTTAGCTGGTAAAACTAAGTAAAGCTGTGACTTCCTTCCACATACTCACACTTTATAAAATTATCCTACTGCCTGCAGATGCTCTGTGCTATATTCCTGCCCTTACAAAATCTCTACTAATCAGATTTCCTAGCAGACTGACTCTGTTAATTCAAACAAAACCATAGCCTTCAGCAGAGTCTGAACACATTAAATACTCAGAAATGGCTTCAAACAGTTATTTATTTCTAAGGTCACAATCACTTCAGAAGAAAAATGAGAGAAATGCTGATGGCACTGAAGATGAGAAGATTTTCACTCCATGAAAACAGCTCCTCTTTGGGGCTTCAGCAGCCCCAAACGTCTGTATCCAGCAGAGCCAGAGGTTAATGCCATGCAAGGGAGGTTAATAGTGGCTCCTGAGAAGTAGGAACTCCTTCATTTGCTCCAGGCACTTACATCAGAGTCTGATCTTTTACATGAAATGCTCCATTTGCCCTCTGAGGTATACAGGCCTGGGGAAAGGAACGTTGCTTAGGTGAGTACTGGAGCAGGAAGAGGGAAGATGCTGGACATTAGGTGCTCTACAAGGAGCCTCTTTCACTAACAGGTTCCAAGGGCTGTGAGAAGAGGTTTTAAGCACCATTTGGAAAAACAGTGCCTGTAATTTGTATGAAATTTGTGTTTGCCTTTCCCTGCCACAGCCTTCTTTCCCCTTGGAATAACAGCAAGATTGGAATGAAGGCACGGAGGGCCTTTATGCAGCAATATATCCTGGAAATCATCCTCCCATGGACCTAGGCTAGGGCTGCTATCTCTTTGCTGGGACTAGTTTTGTATATATCTTCTCTAGACATACCACATGAATTTAACAAACAGAACCAAGCAGCTATGAAAAAAATTGTCCAGACATGAGCACTGCCTCCGTTAGGTCCTTCGGAGCTAACTCCATCAGGAGTGTGTGGGTACAGATAAGAGCTCATTTCCATATGTGTGCAATTCAGTCATCCAGTGCTGCTAGCAGAAAATTCAACTTAATAAGCCTAAAAATATTATTTCTTTCCTCAAACAAGCTCAACTGGAAGAGGAAATTGGGGACTGTAACTGATGACTTGTTTACTTTAAAAGGGCAGTACTGAGCTTGCTGCCTTTCTATAAGAGCAGGCCTCAAAGTGCTGCTGGAGGTCTGCAATGAGTGAGATCCCCCAGACCTCCTGCCCCCAAAGCCTCTGTACCAGCACATAGCTAGAAGCTGCTTAATGTATAATCCTGCTTGCCAGTGTCAATTAGGAATTCCTTGGCCTCTGGGACAACCTTCATTAAAAGAATTAAAAATATAAATCTTCAGCAAGAAATTGAAGGTCTGGAGAAAAGAGGGATGCTGGATTCCTATTAAGACTCTCTTCTTCTCCATGGTTTCCCAGTAATCTCAGAGGAGAGCTCCAATAAGACATGGTACCTCAGTTTCATGTCCCAACAATTAACTTCCTGACCAACAGCAAAGCTTGTTTCAGCTAGAATTGCTGCAATTGGGAAAGCCCCTCAAGCTGCACAGACTGCTCCCCACCTAACAGCTCCAGAAACCAGAATGAATTTGAATCATACATAGTAAATTTCTAAAATAAATAGTAAAATGTTCTAAAATCTTCCACCAGAAGAAACCATTAAGCTGGGGAGAAGCTTGGGTTTTGAAAACATGATCTCATTTGCCTTTTTTTTTCCCCCCCAGATCATCAAAGAAGATCTATTGGAAGGCTGGGTATTGCATTAAGATAATCAAACAATCCTTTCAAAAGGAAAGATAAGCTTGTTGTGAGTGCATGGGTGCTAGGTACCATTTTTATTCTTGGTATGGTACATTTACTTGATATTTTTATTGCTGAATAAGTGCTTAGAGTCTTTATACCTGCTTCTTAAAAGGTGAGAGTGAGAGAGGCCACATGGACCTCTGGAAGAAATTGTCCCCATTACTTGAAAAGGAGTAGGGTATAAATCCTGAGCATAATTCCTCCACTGAGATCAGAAGAAAGGAAAAGTTTCTGCATCGAGTTCAAGATCCTTCAAATCCATTCCCCAAGCTCTATATCAACAGGCTATATAGCTCCATAGGGTAGGAATACTGGCTAAATACATTCTGGAGAGAAACCAAGCTAATTTACCCTTGTTTCTCAGTATGTGAAAGAGATTCCATTAGAGGCCCACCAGGCCGCGCTGCCTGCCTCTGTGCTCTGCAGAGCCCATGTTAGGAGTGAGGGACTTGGGACGTGATGGGGGTTGCAGCCAGAAGTGTATTTTCTAAGAGAAGTGATGTCGGAGAGCAGAAGGACCTGAAGGATACCTGGCAGAAGGAAGGCAAGAGAGTATCCAAATGATGGCAGTTTTTTCTTCTTTGATCAAATTGTGAGCGATCTCACAAACTGTGACTCTACTAATTGGAATGAACGCCTTGTTTACTTTCTCACACTTTCTGTCAAAATCACACGGCCATCTGTTTTGTCTTTTTTGGTCTGGTTGAATCTTTTGCCGTTATTACTGTGTTTTTAAAAGTCCAAGGAGTGGAGCAGTGTGTTATAGTTTGACTTATCCTTATTGCTGCCACTGAGAACGTCGGGGGATCCTATGCTTCTCTACCTGTCTGAATTTCAGCAGGAAGAAAAGCCAGTTTCCCTGAGGTACTGTTAAAACCCTCAGCTTCAGTAATGCAGAACTGGTTCTATCACTTACAGACTCTTTATGTCTTGGCATTGCTCAGCAAATCTTTTCAGAAGTGGCATAAGAGAATCCAAGTTTTATAACATTTCCTCATTAGACTGCTGACACAAAACTATGAAAATGGCATCTGAAAGCATGGATTTTCTCAATTTCAAACAACAAGCAGTGATGAATTCCTCTGTCAGAAAGAGGGAAAGATCTGTTTCCCTGAGAAGTATTACAAACTGCAGAGGAAGCTCTTACCTGGTTAAATACCTTTCCATGAGTTGGATGCTCTCTTCTTTCTTGAAAGTAAGGAGAACTAGTTCAGAACTGATGGCTGATTCTGTTGGGAGGGTCATACAGTAGGAAGGAAGTAGTTTCTGTTATCCGCAGTATAGCAGTAACATCAATGGGATTAGTAAAGTCTAGGAGTTGCTATCCCCAC
>PPHD01015682.1:0-15962 GCA_002909625.1 Bambusicola thoracicus
TATAAGAAGATATGGACAACTCTGTTTTGAGCTACATGGCTAAAATAGCAAACCTGAGATCACAGAATCACCAAGGTTGAAAAAGATCTACACAATTGTCCAGTCCAGTCATCCACCTATCGCCAATAGCTCTCACTAAACCATGTCCCCCAACACAACGTCTAAACGCTCCTTGAACACCTCCAGGGTTGGTGACTCCACCACCTCCCTGGGCAGCCCATTCCAGCTCCTGACCACTCTTTTGGAAAAGTAGTATTTCCTAACATCCAGCCTGGGGCAACTTGAGGCCATTCCCTCTTGTCCAATAGCTAACTACACGAAAGAGGAGGCTGACCCCCAGCCCACTACAACCTGCAGATGGTGCATTTCTCCTTTTCAGTCTCAGTGGACTCAAGCTCAGTCCCAGACATGGCTGTGGAGGATTGATCTCAGCCAAGCAGCAGCCACCTGGGCAGCTTCCTGCTGATTTTCCTATCTATTTACCATTTCTGATAGGCAATTCCCAGTCTCAGGGGAATGGGCCCTTCTTGTGGATCTGGTGGCAGATTTGGGGTTTAGCTGCGTAAGAAATGGCAAGTACTGTCATTGTTTGAATGGACATCTTCAGTTTTCTATGAGTTTATGACTTTACCCAGTCAGCATCATGGGAACATTACAAGGTTGAACTAAGTTACCAAGTAGCTTATCTTTCCTCTCAGTGTTTGTATTGTGGCCCCTGAGTTTTGTTTAAAATGATAGATTGTTGTGCTTAAATTGATTTTTCTCTGTCCTTTAAAATTCTTTTCCAATAGAAAACCATTCATTGCTGTTTAGTCCTAGAAATGAGGGATAGAAATGAGAACAGCTGAATCTACCCAAAACTTAGCTTCAGCTGACGCTTCCACTCCTCTCACATTTAAGAAGCTTGACGTAAAATCCTGACACTTAACCAGGTTATTATTAATGATGTTTATTGAAGTATTCTCTACAGAAAGATAAGTGTTTTTTGACTTACAATAGGCTGATTGCTTCTAGTTTCGTAGTTAATTGAAAGTTAATATACACTAAGCATGAGTGATACATGTGTTATTAGATTAGCTGCACTCTAAGTACTCATAGTGTATTATATACTTAATTCATTAGCAAGTCTCACGTCAACAAAGAATAAAGACGAAGTGGTGTAGTGCCCATTGCAGTGGGGAATTGATCAGTATTATTTATTGTGCATTCCAAGTATACTGAGCACTTTGCAAATATACTGTACTGAATCAATTTACAATCTCCTCTTTGGAAAAAAAAAAAAGAAGTATGTATATATTTACTTTATTAGAAGGTACTTTGGGAGTGAGGAGCACAACACTGATGGAGGTCTAACTTTGCTCAAACCATCTTCTGTTGAGCGTTGTATCACCTTCCAGGGTAGTTTGCTTTTACCAGTGATGCTTTGTGAAGTGTGCATGGTTTTAGCATAGCTTAGTTGCCACCACAACAGTGCTGTTGTGATCACTCCAGAAGACAGTCCTATTGTGACTCAGTGAATGAAAATCACCCTTACACTTCTTACATTCCTCATCTCATTTCCTTCTGTACCTTCTAATGATTCTGTTTTTCCCTCACATTTTTCATTGGAACACCCTTAAAAACTGAGGATGAAAAATCTATGACAAAGCACTCTCCCCCTATTTTATGACCACCATATTTGGTCTTCCTGAATGTCTTCCTGAGTAGTAAAAGTTGAAAAAATCCCATAACATTTTTATGCTATTATTACCTCCTGCTTTGCATGGACTGTGGCAGTAAGCTTCTTTCCTACTTTTAATCATGCTTCTTGCAGAGCATTTGATGTTGGTGCTGTCAGCGTAGTCCTCTCTGTCATGCGGGTCTTGGAGACATCCACAAATAAGTAGGACCAGTCCTCTGCATCCTATGTTCTGGACACACACCTTCCTCACCATCTGTCTTCACTGCAGAATGTCTTGTATGACTAGCTGGTTCCCTCTGTGCCCATAACCCAAGCTCTTAGTTTCTCTTTTCCAGTCCTCCCTTGACACCTTGTAATTCATCATCATCTTAGTGAGATTTACTGAAAAGTTCACTTCTTTTTTAAAATCTACTTTCAAACGTGTATTTCTGGGTATTGCTTGTCCGATGGCTTACTCTTGCTGGAAATATAGTTCTCAATCTCATGCCTGATTTAAGATCTAGTTGGTCTTATATTCCCTTTCTCACACATTTTTATTTTGTGGTGTTGTTATGCTGTTTTTAAAACAGTTTTAAAACAGAAGAATCTGCCATCACAACCCGATCTACACCTGAGTTAATATTTCCTACCCTAGATGGCACTAAATGGTGCAGTTCCCTTACATTTGCCTTCAAAAAGCAGTTGCAGCCAACACTATTTCAGTATCTGCATTATAAATGCTTGACTTTATTTTCTAGAGGCCTTTTCCAGTCTCTCCCAAGTATTCTCCTTTAGAAACCTGGAAAATATTTCTGAAATGAGGTATTTCTATTGCTAACACCGTGTGAGCTATGTTGGAAGTTGAAGGCTGGGCTTGGAAGGTGACTGGGTCGGCCTTTCTTGGATGCCTTTTTTGTTGAGGATTGTGCGTCTTTATCAGCTTGTCCTTGTCTCTCAGCTGGCAACACAGGGCTCTGGTCTGAACTTTGGAATGTGAATACTTTGTGTTCAATATCGTGGATGTTGTTACCACATTGTCATCTCTATGTTGTTATTATTGTGATATAATGTAGTATGATATAATATTAATAGAGTATGTGATATCTTATGATGCTGTTGCCACTTAGAGGCAATATCCTCTGTTGTAGTCTTTTTTCCAATGGTGGCTTCACTTTGGAAGAGAGAGCAAGATTGAAGAGCTGTGATCAAATATTATAACGTGAAACCTACTGGGAGTGGCTGAGTGTCGGTGTATGTACAACAAATCACTCACTGTTTCTTTTTCGTTTAGTTTGTGCCCTAGGAACTCTCTGCTGCAGGATGAATTAGGAAAGGAAGGACTCTTTCTCTGAACCATGGACACAAGAACATCTTTCATCACTACCACGCAAGAGAGCCAGCATCTATCCCCAGAGAAGGGGCAGGGCCTGGCCAATGGTGATGGGGAGCAATTTGATTCAGGTGAGCTCTCCTTTGCTCTTGTAGGTTTCCTACATGGTCATAGCCTTCCAGATAACTGCTTTAGGGAAGCTGGAAGCTGTTTACTGGGTGGCATTAGAGCTGCATGGCGTGATGGCCATTTTTTGAGTCTTGTGGATTGGAGAAGGGTGTGTGTCCCATATTGTGGAACACTCAGGTGGATCCATGATTGATGAGTTGGGGAAGTTTTGACTTTTCTTTGGAGCTTTTCTAAGGTATGTAGTAGCTAGTTTAAGTGAAAAGCAGTGGAAAATATTTCCCAGGACATCATATTGTCATCTTCCTGTCCGCCCACACACTCTATTTTATTTTACTCTCTTTTGATTAAAGAAAGGAATGTTCAGAAATTACAGTATTTCTCCTTTGTTTTGACCTTTATCTTTGTTCCTTCAGATTCTTATTTTTTTTATTACTTCAAATGAGAGGGCATCACAAATGTTATCCCAGCCAGCAGAGAGCTGGTTGCATGTTGTCCTTGTGCACATGCTTATGACTGGACGTCTGCAGTGCTCTGAGATGGGCACTGAGAGAAGGATTTGATGGGTAAAATTGGCTCAGTAACTTCACCCTTATTCCATGTTTACCCAGGAAAGCTCAGCTGAGGAACTTGTGAAGCACAAAGCTGAGCCCCCTGTCAGTTAATCTGTACCAGATGTTTCGTTTTTGCATTGTGGTAATGCTGTTGTTGCTAATGTGCTTGAATGCATTTCCAGAAATCTTATGCATTTCTGTAACAGCAGTTCTTCACCAAAGGATCCTGAGGTGTCATGGAGAATGAAAGTCTACTCTTGCGTGTAAGCATCCTTAAAGGCTGCCTGAAGTCTGCTTCCGTAGATGTAGGCCCTTTCACCAGGGGCGAATCACTGATTCAACTCCGAAAATGCAGTTGTAACAGTGTTGTGATGACTGCTTGGAAACAGCATGCTTTGGCTTTGGTGTCCTTTGCATCTGTTCTCTCAGGTGATGCTGTGTTGTGCTGGATGGTGTCCCTGCCCATGTCAGGTGGTTGGAACTAGCTGACCCTTAATGTGCCTTCCAACCCAAACAATTCTATGATTCCACGTTATGTTCAAGTCATTTGCAAAGCTTTGTCTTTGGTCTACTTCTCACTGTTTCTCGCTGAGCACCCCAAAAATTGCGTGTGTTCAGAAACGTTGATTCATCCCACCTAAAGGAAGTGGGACACTCTTATGCTACCTTAGTTAAGGACATAATAGTTATCCTGGGCTCTGCTGTAGACCTGAAAGACCTTCTCTTCCATAGGGTTACACATAGAGAGCTGAGGATCATCTAGAGTTAACCATTTGAATATGGAACTGTAGTGCCTTAAGACACTTAACAAACAAACAAAAAAAGAGTCATCATAGAATATCCCAAGTTGGAAGAGACTCATAAGGATTGTAGAGTCCGACTTCTGGCTCCAGTTCAAGTCCTATATCTAAAAATGTTGTCCACATGCTTATAGAACAATGCCAGCTTGTTGCCATGCCCACTGCCCTGGGGAGCCTGATCCAGGGCTCAACCATCCTGTCAATGAAGAACCTTTCCCAAACACCCAACCTGACCCTCCTATCACACAGCTCCATGCTGTTATCACTCTTAGAGACTCTTATAGTTCTATAAAACAAGTCATCCTTAGCTGGAACAGAAAGGGACATCAGGATCCTGGTTGACTGTATTAGGATCCTTATCTTCAGATGGCATTTTCAGAGTGGGCAGCCTTATCTAGTCACTGCTGGATCCATTTATATCTATAAGAACGGTGTAGATGCCTCTAGGATGCGGTGCAGGTGATCAGTTGTAGGCATTGGGTTTGAAACAACAGAAACTGGCGTGTGGACCCTAAATGTCTTTGAGAATATGTGTCTTGGTGACTCTCCCAAGGCTGTGCAGGAGGCTTGGTGTTCAGGATTTCCCCCCTCGACCAAGCCCTCACCTGGTGTGTTAATCCTAAATCATTTTGCCTTTCAGTTCTTTGTGAGTGAACAAAGTCATGAATATATTTATGTGCCTGTAAATAAGATAGCTTAGCAATTTCCACAAATACTGTAATTTTCAAAGATGTTCTCCTTCAGGTAAGCCTGGGAAAAATCTAAGCTTCTGTAGCCACAGGTTTTGGGTCTTTTATCTCATCCTGCGAGACTGATAACAGCTGGAATAGTTGCATTTTTATAGTGTCAATGCATGAAGGACTGCAGAGCACTTTAAAGCCATTCAGGGGCTCAGAGATAATGACTTGTTGATTTTATTTGCCATCCTAGGCTTGTTTATACATCACCGTATTGTAGGCTAGCCAGCCTTGACTCTTTCATTAAAAAAGAGCACTGAGCCTAAGCACCAATAATTGGAAAGGGAGCTGATATGTAAAATAGGCCTAATGCCAAATTTGTCATCTCGCAGGGAGCTCTGCGAAGTGCTGGCACCTGGGGCTCTGTGTCTCTCCAGCAGAGCCAGGACTTTGTTGTAGGAGTGCGTGGCTGGAGGACTGACAAACAGATCGCCTTTGGGATCATCACTTCCTCAGCGGGCGTAGTTGTCTTTCTGTATTAAGAGAGATTTTACCTTTTGACTGGGGACCTCCAGATACTCAAGGAAGGCTGGAAGAGGGTGTCCTGTGTTCCTCATCAGTAGGGGTTTTGCAGTAGGCGAGAAGATTTGTGTGCAGTCCCACTACTGTACTTGTGGATGTAAGTAGGAGTGTATCCCCTGACCCTGGGCTGCCCTGAGTCTGCTCACAGTGTCCCCTTTGCCAGGTTTTCTAGAAGGGAGCGGAATCCGTTTAAAAACAGATTTGGAAGCTTACATTCGATTCACAATCTTTGGTGATAAAATGAGGCAAAATAAAACGCTGATGCCATGATAAATGAGTACTCCAACATTATTTTTACAGACCTTGTAAAAGTAATTTCCTGATAAAGTCTGCAGATAAAACACTGTAGAGAAGTCAGACTGCTGATGTGTCAGAGAGAAATGAATTGACTGGGAGGGAAAGCTGTAGCTCACATTGCTGTGGAAAGAATACTCATAATGCTTCCTCCTGGCATCCTGAACCTCCCTATTTGGCTTTAGAAAGGAGAGATCAGGGTGATTATTAAAACAAGTGCTTTTGGGAGTTTTGTTGGACTGCATGTGAATAAACCTGTTGGCAAGGCTGTGAGAATAGTGTGACTGGTGGCTGTGGGTTGGCACGTAGTAGAGTAGGTCGTGGGCAATAATACATTAGGAAGGACAGGAGGGCTTGCTGCATCTGTAACAAGCATCTTTAACGCTAGCGTAATGAACTTAGTGTTGCCAAATCCTGTCTCTCTGGAGATACTGCTCCTTGCATGGATGATATGTATTGAACTGCTTAAAAGTTCTTCTACCACTCCATGGAAATCAGGTTGCCCAGAGCGATGGCGGATTCTCCATCCTTGGACACATTCAAGGTCAGGCTGGATGGGGCTCTGAGCGCCCTGGTCTAGCTGTAGGTGTCCCTGTTCAGTGCTGGGGAGTTGGACCAGATGGTCTTTAGTGTCCCTTCCAACTCAAATGATTCTGTGATATTACTCCTTCTCATAAGAATGCTGAGGAAGGATGAAGAGGAGGAGAAGCATGCATGGGCTAACCATGAAAGTTGGGGCAAGAAGAAAGAATGACAGCTGAACATACAGAGAGTACTGTGGGCTGAGAGAAGCATCTCAGGTCTTGAAACAGAAGTAGCTGAGCAGAGGGGAAAGATGTGGGGGATATGTTCAGGTGGAGATGACCTTGGGGTTGTTGAGCAGCCCATCCCAGCACCAGAAGCACAAACAGATGACAGAACAGGGAACAACCAGGCAGAGGGGGTGTGCTTTTAGCTTTTTACCTCTCGCTTCTCCCATCAGAAGTTACTGGCTTATAGTAGGACTGTGATTGCTGTTGTCCAGGTTAGAAAGTTGCTTAAACATAGGAGTAATTCTCAGCCTCTGGTGGGTAGACATATCTGCCCATATACTCATGAGCTCGCATACATTTTTAAGAAATTATTAACTCTTAATCTCTGAACCTGACTCTTCTGTAAAACATTAACTCCACGGGGTTGCTGATTTTGAGGTTGAAGTTTTCCCTGATCATCAAAGTTGCTTGCTTGCATGGTATAGCAAAGTCTTAGCAGTTTGTGCACTAGGTTCCTACTTTTGGCTAAGTTGTTCTTGTTTTTCAGCCAAGAATGAGCAAACCCCTCATTTTGGGTCTAGAGTCTCAAATGGTCAGTTTTTGTGCCTGGAGTTCTTTTTTTTTCCTTTCTTTTTTTTTTTGCAAAGGATGACCTAAACAAAGCAAACTTAGCCTATGCTGACTTTGTGTGTTTTCAGTTCGTTACTGTAGGCTTGGATTATTGTCCAGTTGAGTAGCGTGAGCATGGCCGTTGCATCCCTGTGGTAGCCGAGAGGCAGCCGTCTGCTAGCCACCTTTACATGGGAGGAAGAGTTGATTTAAATCTCCATATTTAAGCAGGTTAATTGAGTTGGTGGTAAGGAGCCAGACCTTAGACTTGATGCAGCGGTTTGCAGTGTTTAACGGTGATGACAGCTCGGTGCTCCTCTTTGAACTCCCAGGCAAATCTTTACCCTCTTGCAACTCTGTCTCAAAAACCCTCCTCTGAGACATTTTTTTCCCCTTCACATACTTATGTCTGCAAATAAAGCCTATTTCTTCCCCTTTTAATGATGAGAGATTCCCATTGCACAGTATAATTTTCTAGTCTTGAAAACTGGAGACCTGTAGCAACAGTTGCAATAAATTAACCCTGCCGTTTTCTTCATAAAGCTATCTGGGGAGGTTCCTTAATTCAGTTTGTCATGAGTCACTTTAATTACATCATGACCACGCTGATAAATGTGTGGGCAGGTAAGGGTCTCGTGTAGTTTTCCTTGATAAATGCTTATTGCAAACAGCTCATTGCTAGACTGTAAATATTTTTGCTCTGGGGATGTAACTGAGTTTGTGAGATTGCTTGGGAACAAAATGAAAACAATCAGATGTGGCTTATTTTCTGTAAGTGAAAGACAGCCTGTTTTTAATTATTGCTGTGTGTTTCAGTGATGGTTTCAGGCCTCAACTCTGCTCTGCTCAGTGGGGATATATTAAACAAAACAAACAAACAAAAAAAGAGTAGTAATGTCAACTCCTTCCCTGTGGGGAAGGAAGAATTGTGAGGGGGCACTGGTGTGGGTAGGGAAGGCATGATGCAGAGCCCCACATCTGAAATGGGACAAGGATAAATGCAAGGCAACAAGAACGCAGGCAGCAGCAGCCTGGGGATTTGGGGGGATTTGGGAAAGCAGCTTCAGTGCTGGTGGAAGGATCCCATTGGGGGTTCTTGGCTGTTGGAGGGCGGAGGAAGGCTGAGCAGGGAGAAATAGAGTGGCAGAGCTGAAAGTGTGTCTCCTCAGCCCCAAGAGCTGGGTTGCTTGTTCTGCTTGCTGCTCAGCCAACGAGAACAGCATCTATTGTTATCACCAGTACACTATTGCAATTAGCAGTCTGGGGGAACTCAAGGCTGGGACATGGGCATGGCCACTGCATCCCTTTGATAGCGGCCTGACAACCAACTCTTGTAGCAGTCCCTGTTGCAGTATGATGAGTTTGTTCCCCTGTTGCGATGATTGCAGGGTCAATTCTGGTCTCACAGTGTTGGCTGCTAAAGTCCCAAAATCTGCTGAAAGTGTTTTAAGAGCCAGTCAAGCTGGCTAAGAGCAGATCTGCAAGGAAGCTTTCTGTTTTCTCTCATGTTGATGTTTGTATCAGTTGCTATTTTTTCGCTGAACTGTTTGATACAACTTTTGCCTTCTTTGGCTGTATTTTGGGCTGTTTTCATTTCTTTCTACTGTTTTTTGTTCTCTTGTTCTTTTGAACAGATGAGGGCTCCAGCATTGAGGATGCAGACTTCAACTGGGATGAGTTCCTGGAGGAAACAGGAGCCAGTGCTGCTCCCCACACCTCCTTCAAACACGTATGTGCTTTGTCTGCCTTGCTAGTATTGAATGTGTTCCCTCTTCTGGCTTTCCTGACCAACTGAAATGGAATCTGACTGTTCTGTGGGGAATTTGCCCTTCTGTGATAGTGTATGTGAGAATAAGGCTGAGTACTGCTTTTTGTCCATGCATCTCCTGGCCCTCTTGCTGCTGTTAGGTGACATCAGCTCTGTGTGCTCAGAGCACCGTGTCTGTGCCACTGGGTTCAAATATCATTTATGAGGTTTCATTCTGCTCTCCTAACATACTCATCTTTTTTTTTCTTTTCTTTCTTAATTTACTGCTATCCTTCCTGACTTGTAGAGATTCATCTCACCTGAGTGTCTTATTTCTCTGAAGGTGCCCTCTCAGCGCATGATTTGCTGACTAGCGGGGTTGCTCACCACTAGAGCCCAGCATGGCCCGTAGGAATCCATCTCTTAGCCTTCTTCCTGAAGATGCTGCCTCAGGAATGTGGGAACCAAACAGAGGGGATTGGTGATAACTTTTCTGGATGCATATGTTTTATTCAGATGTTGTGTACGTGTCATGGTAGTTACAACATGGTGGTTCCAGCCCACGTTAGCAGCAGTATTCAGAGCCTCTGAAATTTTCAGTGATGGAGAAGATTGGAGTGTACTTTGAAGAAGGAGCCTGTCAAGGAGCAGAGCCTGTCAAAGATGTTGTATGGACCCGTTTTTCCATCTGCAGACAGTTGTTTAACATCTTCTATTTGGTCCATGCGTGTGCTGTCCATAGACTGCCTTTATGTGAGGACTTGAGACGGAACTTAAACTAGTGCATAGATTCTTCATCATCATCAAAGGCATGTACGTAGGGGGTAGATCGTATATTTTTCCAGGACCTTGTTTTCAGTCAGCTAAAGGATTGTTCCTTCAGATGTTATGATGCCTTTACCTGTATCACGATATGCCCAGTCATGGTGGTTCTCTGTCCTCAACTGTGGGTCATGTGCTGATGGTGCTGTTCATCCTCCGTCCTGACCCATCAGCTGCAGGTAGCAGCTACATCTGGTACACCAGCTCCTTTTCTCTCAACTTCATTCACTTGACCTGAATGCTGTGGATGATGTGGGGATCTCAATCAGGAAGAGAAGTGTTTCAGCTGTATTGCTCTCATTTGCCTTACACTGAATCTGTTTGCTGGCAGAAATCTTTGGGAACAGTATAGTTGCCCTGCAGTGAAGGAAAAATTTCCTGAAGAGTTTGTTGCTGCTTTGAGATTAATCTCCATTTGGATGGCGGCCTTCATGCCATTAAACCACCTTTGCCTCCAAGTGGTTTCTTGATCTGTTTTGAGGAGATAAGGAGCAGTGGTGATGAAAAACCTGTCTCTACAACTGAAGAAAAAAAAAAATCCTACCAGCCTCTGTTACCTATTTTACTTATATAGATAGAGTATTGCAAGGTGAAGGATCCTAATTTTCTGTACTGGAGAACTACAGGACAGTGGTAATGTTTTGGGCCAGTAGCAGTCTGGAAGGAACATTGTGTCCCGTGGTGTTAACTCTGCTTCTTGTCTCAAATAGAGGATCCTGTTGGGAGCTGTGTGCTTCACAAAGTCCCTTCATTCCCCCTCTGTGTGTGATTTCCAGTTACAAGCCTCTTGCCTCCACTGTTCCACTTTGGTCTTTATTCATGGTGAGAGCAAGAAGAGAAGCTACAAATGGCCGTGTATCCTGGATTATTATTGAAGATCCTTAGCTTCCCAAGAGCCAAGATCTATTCTAGGACTAAACTAGTAAACGTCACAGATGACCTCCAGAGGTCTCTTCCAATCACTGCTAGTCACAATCCAAGCATTGATGCTGATAGAAATGCCTGCACAACTGAAAGTATGTAGAGTGTTGTAATCTGCAAATAATATGTGGCTTTGGCTGGGCACCACTCATGTTGTAAGCTGGAGTGGGGTAAGGGAGAACTGGTCATACTCGAGGAACTCAATTTTTTCTCTGCAACTTTGCATCCTGAAATTGGTCACGTAGACCATGATACATCTCTGCGAACAGAAGAGGCATTTTATTGCCTCTCTGTAAGTGAGAACTAAATGAGAGACAGGCTTTAACCAGATTTAACAATCTTTCTGGGTTTGGTAGGACACAAAGTACTTGGAAACCTTTAAGAATCTGTCCTTAAAATTACATAGGGAGTCATGGCTACGTTTTGGATGGACTTCTGAAGACAAAGCTGTATTCTGAACCAATGGACCGGCGTTCACCTCTTGTGTATCAACAGTAACTAGAGACATCCTGCAGGCCCTTACGAGATGCGTTACGGTGTGTCTGCAACAGTCCCTGCTGTGTCCTAGAAGAGCATGGCATCTCCAGTGTCCTTGAGCAAGATACTTGTGACTTTCTGAGATAAAAATAAGTGACTTCTCCATCAGATGGCAGAACAGTGACCTAAGGCCTTTATTTCTCTCTGCCATAGATCCTGCTGTGTTTATGAGAATGCCAGGAGAGCAAATTGGGTATGCCTTGAAATACTGCACATGGATTTGGTGGAAGTACTCTCCTTGGTTTGCTTGGCACAGTATTCAGCCTTTAGTGCTTTACAAGCCTCAAGAGGTGTACAAGTGTTGTTAGACGACTAATTGTAATAGCTGGGCCTAACTCCCATAGGTGCTCAGTGCCTGCCTGTTCTATCTTGCTCATGTCCTGGGATTTGTCTGATGGAGCTGTGCAAAGGGCAGTGTAACTTCCCTAGGTTACACCACCTTTCTCCTGCGCATTGTTGAGATTTATGGTGCTCAGATGGCTACAGTCCCTCTCAGATTTAGTTCACCTGAGCTTACCGCAGCTGATTGATCCCTTTGAAGTAGACGGGACCTTGTATGATGGGATATGTACTAATGAAGTAGGAATGGTCCTGCACGGACAGGTTGTGAACAGGGTGGTTGTATTAATAATAGAGTGGTTTGGGTTGGAAGGGATGTTAACTGTCATCCAGTTCCACCCCCTGCCATGGGCTGGTTGCCACCCACCAGATCAGGCTGCGCAGTGCCCCATTCAACCTGGTCTTGAATGACTCCATGGATTGGAGCTCTATGGCTTCTTTGAGGAACCTGATCCAGTGCCTCATTACGCTCTAAGTAAAGAATTTCTTCCTAACATCTAAACTAAATCTCCCTTCTTTTAGCTTAAAACTGTTCCTCCTGGTGTTGTCGCTATTCTGTTAAGAAGCATCATCAACTAATGTCTTATTCCAGATAATCTCTTTAACGGCAGCCTTAGCTTGCTTAGTTAAATAGGGAGTGACCCTGTAAAAATGGAAAAGTAACACTGTGCCTTTCTCATTTTGTAAGGTTGAAATCAGCCTCCAAAGCAGTTTTCAGCCAGGGATGAAATTGGAAGTGGCCAACAAGAGTAATCCAGACACGTACTGGGTGGCTACAATCATCACAACCTGCGGACAACTCTTACTGCTTCGTTACTGTGGCTATGGGGATGACCGGAGGGCAGATTTTTGGTGTGATGTAATGACAGCAGACCTCCATCCTGTTGGTTGGTGTACGCAGAACAGCAAGGTCCTGATGCCTCCAGATGGTAAGTTGTATGTGTTTTGCTGGAGTCATGCCCTAGTCTTGGGCTGATGGTTAATCTCCAGGCTTCCAGTTGGTATGGAACGAGTACTCCAGATGCTCAGCTGATGTTGAATGGTGCAATTTCACTGAAGTTGTTGTGTAACAGCTTAGAGTTGGGTCTCTGTACATCAATGGGTTATTCAGTTTGCCAGTCAATCTCCAGGAAAGGCATTTTCACCTAGGTGGTAAGAACAGAAGTTTATGGATGAGGCTGTCTTAAGGAAATGTATTGCTGAATTGCCAACCCATTACTTCCAATGAGGGGAAGCAAGTTGTCTCATACTTTTGGAAAGAAAGGACCAAATTTAGAGTGAGAACAAAGTAAAAGATCTGATTTTGATTACACTCAAATTTAAGTTGGCTGTGCATTCAGATGTTTTGCTCTAAAAGTTTAACACTTTCCATTGTCAGACTTGTGCAGCTTTTAATTCCAAAAGTAGACCCAGATGAATAAAGGTGGCAAAATCTGATCATCTTAGGTAGGGTATGTCCCAGTCCTCAGCTCCTTGCAAAAGCTGAATGCGAGAACTGTGGATTTATGGCACTTGGAATAGCTTTTTAATAATGTTTGTTCCTCAATTGATTGTCAGTGTGTAAGAAAAATGTTTGATTTTTGTTTGTTTGTTTTTTTTTTTTTTTTGGTATTCTTTTTTTTCTGTCATTATACAGGAACAGGACAGCTGTGCATCCTTACCTCTATGTAGATCCAGGCAGAGGCATACTCGTCACTGTTGCTCATGTGTATTCCCTCTATATATTCAGTTTCTTTGGGGTCAGGGGAAGAAGAGATGAATGGTTAGCCTCCAGCACGTGGATGTGTTTGAGAGAAGTTTCATTTAAGAACTCTGCTTCTGAAGTCATTCTTTCTGTTCACATGACTGCTGAAGAAGCAGATGTGCTGTTTGTGTGTCATGCATGACTTCTGGTGTTGATGTTGCCTTGCTTCCCAGTAAACTGGATTGTAGATTCAGTCTTTGAAACAGAGCAGAAACGGTCTCATTCTTACCTTGTGTATGCTGAACACCGAGCTAAATGGCTGTCTTTTTGTTCTGGTCTGACTGTCTTTAGAACAAATGGAGGATTGATTGCTTAAAATAGTCTTAAAGACAAATATGGCTGAGAAATCTGTTGGCTTAGGAATAATACATCAAGCTGATGTGAGAAGGATTATTTTTTTCTTATTTTATTGGTCTCTTAAACTATCTTTTATTATGTGGATTATAATCAACGTTACCAGAAAAGGTGTACAGTGCCGTAAACTAAATCTCAAAATGCCAGGTTCAAGGGGTGAAAGATTTCTCCGACTGGTGTAATAGAAAATAACGATTGTTTTATAGCTGGAGGCAACTGCTTTTCATGAAAATGTTGTTGGAATCTGCTCTTTGGTTTGTGGTTACTTCATGTAAGCTGTCTTGCTTGAGTGAATGCGAATGTGCAACGTCTTCTTTCTTCTCTGTCCAGGTGATGCAACTGTATGCCAGACTCTTACATCTGGGCAACTATAGGTACTGCTTTATTGGGCATGTGGTTGTTTTTTGTTTGGTTGTTTTTTCTATTTCCTTTCTCTACCATAAGATTTAAGCATTTAAAAGGTTGAGTTGTATTTTGAAATGAGACATCCAAAATGCCCAGGAGCATTTGAGCCTTCAGGACTTCTCTTGGTTTCAACAGAGAGAGGTCCTAAATGCATCCATAAAGCACATAACTCCTCTGGGTGTTACTCTGAGGTGTTCAGCCCATGGTCAGGGGTGGGCTTCTAGGAGATGGTTGCTCCCATGAGGGCACTACAAGGAAGAGGTTGGGTTTTCAGGAGTGCTGTAGGAAGAACTTGACTCTGGCAAGCTTTTGAAAGCAGTGAGTACTGCCCTCACTGTATGCAAACATTTGAAGTTCATCCTGTGTTTAATTGTTTTGTTAGTCAGTGAAGAGGTCTTGATGAGCTGAACTTCACTGCAGTCCTAAGAGTTTCATCTGGTGAAACCTGCAGGATCAGGTCTTGTACTGGTACATAGTAAACTGTCATTCTCTGTGAATTTCATGGAGATTTTTTTTGCCATTTTAGCTTTGCACACTATTTTGTTGTCAAGCACTTTGAGGAAAGGAAAGCCAGCTCCAAGTTGCATGGACTTATTTTCTAAGGGCCTGATTCTGCCCATATTGATCACAATAAAGGGATCTGTTGGCAAGATCTGTTGGCAAACAGCAGGGCCAGTTACCTGTCTTCAAGATTTGTTTCTTGACAGGAACTGAGGGCTCTGGTTTAAAAAGCAGGTCTTCTAAGGACTGGCTTAGTGGGCAGAATACCAGCACTAGGACAATGCTTTGTTTCTGCTTATAATCAAATTGGACTGATTGGCTCTACTCATGTAAATGTAATGCCAGACAATGCTGTACAGAGTGATAGGATGAAGAATTTCATTAAATGAAAGAGAGATGAAAAACGGGGCTGGTTTAGTTTACCAAATCAATAGAGCTTGATTTAATGTTCAGCACATACAGAGATTTTAAGGGGCAGCTGCCAAATAATTGTTGTTTATGATCCCAATAGAAGGAAGTCATTTAGTTTACAGACTGTTACATTATTATTTATTGGGTGACATTAGTTTTGCATCGTGGTGCCTGCAAGTATAATGTCAAGTCATGTTATGTCCTCCCCTGACGTTATGGTGCAATGCTCTGGACTGAGGGCCAAACACTCCAGTTTGCAGTAAATTGTATTGACGTATGAAAGGATGGTGTGAGTGTATGCCTGCCCATAAGCTTTGCCCTCCACCACCCTTTTCCCTTCAGGAAATCAGAGGAGTAAAATTGTGGTTACTTCAAGCTTTGCCATTAATTATATTTTTCTCATTACAAATCGGTGTGTAATTTGAATTGCAAACTCAAATATCCTGGCAGAATAGATCTGTTTACCATTCAAAGCAAAATGAAAATTATTTAAATTAGTTAATATAGAACTCATTTGAATGAATTGAATGTTTATTCATGAACTAGCTGAGGCAAGTGTGAAGCTGTCCGTATGGTCTGTAGCTTTGGCACTGATCAGCTCTAAAGTCACGTCCTGGGACAGAGATTTCTTTTTTATTGCGTATTAACTGTTGTGTAGACCAATGGGTAGCTTCTGCCTGATGGAGCTGAGAATGAAATTGACATCCTTTCTGTCAGGGCCCCCCAGCAGCTGTAAAATTCATATGGGGAAGTAGTTCACAAGGGGAGGTGCTTCAGAGTTCATTGACAGTGGCTGG
>PPHD01015683.1:0-15962 GCA_002909625.1 Bambusicola thoracicus
ACATACAAAAAAAAAAAAAAAAGTACATCTGCAATATGGGTAAAATAATCATAATCACTGCTGTGTCCTGAGGACATTTATTGCCTCACATGTATAGGAATGGCAATGGTCTCTCTTGTATTCTTCCAGAATCTGCATTCATAAAAATCCATAAATAGTCTGTTTATTAATTCAGCAATGCATCGTATTCCTAACTACATATGCTTTACAGCCTTTCTTGTTTCACGACACTACAAGAACAGTAGTCTGTTGCTTATGAATTGGAAGGATGGAGTAAAAACAGCAGCAAAAAAAAAATGTACTTTTAATTGCTGGGAGTAAAAATTACAGTTAAACAATAACTTACAGAAAAATAAACAGGTATGTCTCTTAATCATTCTTGTCAAACACATTCTATTCTGGGTGATTTCATCACAGCCTCTTGATTATCCTGAGTTCACTGCACTCCTGAGTTTCTATTCAAGAAACCCATGGGACCCTTAAAACAGAATTAATATATAAATCTCATCTATAGTCAAAGAACCAACATATATTGCACTCTCATGTCTAATGTGCATTAAAAAAAAACACTATTCCTTTACAAATTCCAAAATCAATTGACACTCTCTTGGAAACATCTAACCATTTTTCCCCCTCAAATATGTAGAGAGAAGGAAGAAGGAATAGAATTTCATATTTTACACACTGCTGACAAATAAAAAAGATAGAAGTAAGTCAGAGTATATTAGTATTTATTAAATGTAAAGACATTAAGTAATGAGGCTGTCAAGTAATAGCTAAAAAACTATTATAATCTTCCTTACGGAGCCAACACTGTGCTCCCTAGACCCTTTTAAATAATTGAATATGAGCTAGTTTAAAAGCCGATGCATTCAATATATGTTTGGTAATGTCAATAAGTGGATATTCTGACTTGTTCTGTTGCTGTCTAATTCACCACAACAAAGCTTTTCTTCATTAGCTTCTATTTTATTATGTAAGGTGAAATTTATCATGACCACACATTAAATGGTGTGACTTCAGCTTCCCGCAATGAGCAAAGTAATGATTAAAAAACGTGTTTGCAGCCTTATGGCCAGTTGGAAGGATGCCATCAATGCTTCAAAAATAATAGTCTTGGGCAATATATTATTAGGAAGGGGGTGGGGTCAGTCATTTATTCCCTGTAGTAGAAATCACATATGAGGGAGGACAGAAAGTGTCATATGGTTAGCACTTATAAGTCTAACTTGTTTTATATTCACTGATTTTGCCTCTCTTTCAAGAGATAAAAAAAAAAAAGCGCAAAAAAAACCCAGTAATTCTTTAGCCAAAGTGAATCTTACTTATTTAAGCAAGAAGAAGCCTGGACTCTGGCTTTTGTTTGACTCCATAAAGACTGAGGTTGCCATAAAGAAGAGGGTGGATATAAGACCAAAAAGAAAATATTCAAACACTACTTCACTTTCCATTTTAATCTGCCTTTGACAAGAAAAAAATATGTAAGAATGCAATGAATAAAATACTGCACTTATAGTTTTATTAATATGTGTAGCTTTATATCCAATCTTTGATGCTGACACCACTCAAATTTGTACAGTATTTTATGAAGTACCAAAGAAAGTCATGAATAAAAAGTTGCACTGTCACACAGAGAATGATAATAAAAATATTAGTGTAGAAGTTCTTATTTGAGATTTCCACAAGAGAAATCCATATAAGATCTCTCTACAAAGTCTCTCGTGAACTTCACATTGGAATTCTACATGTGAAAGAACAGAAAATTGTCTGAGCCACCACTTACTCAAAACACCTGAATGAGTAAGTCTGTACAGTATATTCACTGAATAAATAGCAAATTCAGCATACAAGTTAGTATTAGCCTTGAAGTTCATTTTTCTCTGCAGTAAAGGGAAGAGGAGAATGAATCTTCTTTAAACATATAGCTCAGGGCTCACATCCATAAATTAAATGTGTGAGCGATGAACCAAAATGATAAAAAAAAATAAAGCAGCATTTGAAAGAAGAGTAGAGTGATATAAAACATAAATGGCTTGAGCTGTAAAATAATAAAACAAGCATATGATTTTATGAAAGTATGTATTCACTTACAGATGAAAATGAATTGAACTGATTAGGGATGCTTAATCAAAACACCAGACAAACAACACTCCACCTCACCTTCTCCCCTGATAATTGCCTATAATCACTTTACAGTCTTCTTCCATACTAAGCATACATATACTTAACAAGAGATCATATATCATATCTTGTTTAAGAGCATTACAAAAACTAATTAATACCAGCAGTTACATTGGATTTGGAATGGATTTAGATTTCATTAGAAACTGGGCTTTTTGCAGGTTAATGGAGCAGAGAAAGCAGCAATCACAGTAGTAGGTCATTATTCTCGTAACTTACTACATATATTCGGAAAACGAAAATATGCATTGTTTCTAAATGTAAGAAAATAGATATACTACATTGTAGGTACTTTACTATATGCTAGAAATAACCACAAGACAGGAAATTATGACTGAAAAACCTGTGGGAGAGACAAGTGGACTGTAAAGATGGGAATAGATGTACCATATAAAATAAAATAAGAGAGAAAGCAAACCCAGCAAAACCACTCTCACTGTTGCCAAACATACTAACATGGTGTGGTTACCTTCTTATTGACTAAGAGAAATGCAACACACTAACCTCATTTTTAACCTTCCATCTTCAGAACAATCCTTTCAGCTCTGGTCTCACTGACAGAAAATGTCCCTTCTTGAACCCAATTGAAAACACAGCCACTATCATCTTCCTAGTCTGGAGCTCTGATGCAGCGGCATACTCTCTGAACACTTTTCTGACTTAATGTTTTCCACTGCATCACATTCAGAATTCTCATTCCATGTCTAATAGTCCCTCGTCTTCTCATCCCCTCACCACTTATCAGTCTACTATAATCTCTGTACTATTTACTCTATCAGCCTTGAACATGTTTTACCTCGTGTTCCTCATAACCGTCTTTGTACCTAATTGAACATACCATCAACATTCTTTAATAGAAAGAACAAACCAGAGGTGATACAGGAGTACTCAAAATCCTCTAGTATGATCTGGAAAAAGTGTCTTATCAACACATGTATCAGCTCTGGCTTCTCAGCTTTACTATAGCAGCTGCTAAACTAACTAACTGTAGAAAATACTGATGTGCATCAGCTGTCTTTAAATATCTGAGAAAATCTGGGCCAAAGAATTTTGACAATATGATAATTCAATCTGAATGAGGTAAGGTGTTCTTGCAAGGAGCAGCAGTTAAAAATGTTCCAAATGTGGGAGATATGCATCTTTACCCCTCCTAATTTTGCCTCATATGAGATGACTTCTTTGTATCCATCTGAGACAGAGAAGGAATTTTCTCACTTCCATCAAACCTGGAAGCGGGACAGCTCATGAGAACCCAGAGCTGCAGTCATAGAGGAGCTCACCAGTTTCATCAGAAGGCTCTGTGATCACTGAAAACTAAATTGCAGTAATTTATATTGTTTCCTTCTGCAGATATGGCTGTAGCCATATCTTCTCCACTGCCATTAATGAATGTACCATAGGAATGCTGGAGAAAATGAGTAGGGAGCAGCACAGAAGATCTCAAATCCACAGAGAGCTGAGCACTACCTTTTCTATTAAAGAAGGGTGCCTCTGTTTCTCCACCTGCAATGACTGCTCAAAAATCTCTGTGAACAGTTCTAGAATTGCATACAAACTCTAGCAGAATTGTGCAGTGCACTGAAAATATTGCTCAAGTACATGAAAGTCATGGGTTTGAACATGAGAAGTCCTATAGCTTCCCACTTCCTTTGGGACAAAGGGAAAAACTATGAAGGAAAATGTAGAACTGACAGAGAAGTAATTTCTTTTCCAACATAGGTAAATGTTAACACCCTTAGTAAATGGTCACTAAGACATACAGAAAATTGAGAAAAAAATATATATTTCTTTTCTTAAATTCAGCAGGTTTTCATGGTTTTGAGAAGAAGTATGACTAGAATGCTTTAAAATAGTTAACTAAAGCTCAAATGCTGATTTCTTGCACAGTTATAATGTGCTCTTTTGAAAAGTGACATCAATTTTAGCTGCCCAGTTTCTCATCAAAAGATTGCATCAAAAAAGGGGATAAGCTTGAGTTCGACAGGGGAGCAATACAGAGGAAATTCTATGTTTGTTAGTTACATAGCTTCCAAGACATACAAGAGGCTATTTTAAGCTCTTTAACTATCAACTAATTCTATTTACTCATCTTTGTATCCCGGTTCTTATGGCTTAGTTTATACTGACAATGATGTTTATAGTCAGAGAAATCAGATGACAATGGCTGTTAGACATGCAAGCATTTACACAATATCTGAATCACTGAAAATATTTGTAATAAAACAACATCAGAAAAACTGCAAACAAGACATATTAATCATAACGCTTTCATCCAAGACTCTCAAAACAGTTAAAGAGCAGTTATTATAAATGCTAATAAATATCACAGGTAATGCAAAAATCTGTTTCTTCTGAATATTCATACAGTATGTTTGCTAATTTTAAGAGCTGTCCTGATGGGAAATGTGTCACCAGTTCCATATTATGGATGAGAAGCCAGAACACAGGAAGCTTTGTTAGAGCAAAGTTAAAAATTGTTTAAGATCCTGAACAGACCCTGACTACATACATCCCAAAATCTCTTACATTAAATACACTGACAGATATTTGAGGAAATAAAATGTACATCAAGACAACTGTTGGGTCAGTTGCGAGGCAGTTAATCATGTTTAAAAAGAGAACATAGAGATGTTCAACAATGTTCTACAAAGAAATTGGA
Source organism: Bambusicola thoracicus (assembly GCA_002909625.1). Taxonomy (NCBI): domain Eukaryota; kingdom Metazoa; phylum Chordata; class Aves; order Galliformes; family Phasianidae; genus Bambusicola; species Bambusicola thoracicus. Next base: position 4,841 of record PPHD01015683.1, read on the forward strand.
TGCTGACACAACAGAACTTTAAAAAGAAAGCAACATTTCCTCAGCAGACAGCGGTTAAATTTCTCCCAGCAAGGCAACCATAAATTCAAGAAGATTGAAAATATGCAAACCAAGTAATTTCATTGCTTTAATAGTTCCATTTTAAGGGTAGCCTTTTCCCCTGTTAGATTATCTCTTTCCCTTTCCTATGGTAAACCAGTGCAAGCTGTCAATTAAGTTCATAAATAATCCCATCCCAGAACTTCTGCTATTCAGTAAGGCTAATGACTTGATTGCAGGCTGCCTAAACCTCAGGCGGTTGTTCCCTTTCACAATCCTGGCAAAGACTTCAGGAGTTCCTGACTACATTAAATAAAAATTTAACACACTGTTTATGAGATCAGCGGGGTTTCAAATGCCACAGCATATATGACAGTGTAGCAGATTATTACCATGCTTTCTGTTTTGTTTTTATTTTTTGTAGTACCCTAGTATTACTGTGAAACCCTGAATTGCCACTGAAAGATTCCAATAAACTAGCTTTTTTAGAACAAAAAATATAATTACAGAAACAGTAACACATGTTATTTTAATACTGTATTTAACACAAATGGGTTGGTAGTTTGAATGACCCATAATTGATACACAAAATGGAATAAAGATCTTATTGCAGAAGAAGAAAGCATTTTGTTACTGCTTACAAGTTTTTCATGAATACTACAGGGAAGATATGTCTTCATTTATTCTGAGAATGAAATAAATTAATTTCACATATACCAGCACATAAAAATAGAAAATAAGCCCTCTAAACAGCAGGTAAGCAAGGGGTCTTTTAACAGGTGTATATTTTTAAATGGGGAAAAAAATAATATTTAGCTTGCTGGCTTTCATTATTAAATGTGAAAATCATTTTGACCAAAGCCATTATGAATACTACTCATGCACAATGTCTTAATACCATGACAACTGTTCCAGTGATGCTGTGTGTTTTCTGTAAACACAAGTTTATACCAAATTTGTATTGATTTCTGCTATTGATTCAATCACTTCTCAGTAGCTTGTACATATCGTAGCTAACGTCTTTGCTTTAGGTGAAGTGCACTTATTCTGCTCAGTATTTCTCCTTTAAGAACTCATATTTTATATTACATCATTTATTAGAATCAACTGGAGTGTTTGATCTGGACACAGGCAATTGCTCAACAGTGGCCACACTAAAAAAATTGTACAAACATATTTTCTTACAATGAAAAATTATATATACTCCATTATGTACAGTATCTGCCTAAAAGAGAAAACATAATGTTGAGTAAACCATTAGCTACACAGCCTTCATTTCAGTTACAATTTAGAAGTTATGATCAAATTCCCTTTAAATGTTAGTTTGGGTCTGAACTCATTTGAATAACAAAAGACAATTTTGTGTAATATTTGGATAACTCATCTTTTTTGAGAAGTAAATTAAAAAATAATTCATCAACCTGAAAAACCTGACATCTAATGACATGTTGGCAACAGATTATGAATTTGAAAAATGCCACAGTTTATACATATTTTTGTAGGTACACTTTGTTAAAAAAGAAAACTTTTGAGACTGAAGTCTATTTCATCAGTAATGATAATTTTCTTTATCACTTTTAACAGTAGGAGAACATAGAATAAAATAATATTGCAGTATGGGAGTAATGATAAAATGCAGCCCTAACTGACTTAGGCTGAAGAAAAATTTCATGACCAAGGCGAGCTAAATTAGAACCTGAAGGTCATGAATAAATGCCACAGTGATTGTACCTTACTATTTCCCTCGTAGCATTTTCCCTAATAAACCGAAAATACTTTCACTGAGGTGCTTACTGAGTTGCTAAGCATAATTCCAATTTGTAAACATTCGCATACGGTAATTTGCATTAGTTCCACATAATGTACATCAGCATTAATTAATAGAGTGGATAGCATCTGTACATCTGTTATCTATTAGTCTTTACTCTAATTCATTAGATCTTTATCATTTACCTGAGCAGCACATCAAGAACAGGAAAAAGGGACCTTGGCTCATGTCATTTCCGTGAAAGGACAGACTGGAATATTAAACTCTCTTATGTATGTCTAGCTAACTATTTGAACAACGATATCACAAATTTTGATGCACGACTTCGAAACTGCTCTGTTTTTGTGAACTAAAAAAAAGAAAAATTAGTCATAATCTGTGTAAATGCTGTGAAACTGGTAAAAGCCTTTAAAGCCAGTTTAATTTAACATGCATTTAGGATCTGCCTGATATACCTGAATCATAGAATCATTTGAGTTGGAATTTTCAAAGGTCATCTACTCTATTTCCTTGCAATGAACAGGGACACCTAGAGCTCAGTCAGGATGCTCAGAGCTCTGTCTAGCCTGACCTTGTGCGCCTCCAGGAATGGGGCAATCATCAGTTCTCTGGGCAACCTGTTCCAGTCCCAGTTGCAAAAAACTTTTTCCTTATATCCAATCTAAATCTCTTATCTTTTATTCTGAAATTTTATTCCTTCAGGTTGCCTGCAAGGTCTGGCAAAAATTTATATTAGAAAGATACAAAACATCTACACAATCCAGTTGAGTACCATATTTATTTTTCTCAGTTTAGTATAACACCATAACTTTAAATTTAATTGATATGGTTCTTTCTGCTTCAACATCACCCTGTATTATGTATCCATCTCTAAGGTAATGAAATTTAGATGGGATGTTGTTTCAAAAATAGTGCAACAAATTGCCCTGCATATTGCATATATTAATTTCAAAATACCTCTCCGTGCTCCAGAGTTGATGGATAACTGCCCTGGCAAATAATCTCACTGTCCATGTCAAAAGTGAGGGAATCACAGATAGTTAAATCTAAATCTGTATTATTTTGGGGTTAATTTTACTTATCCTCATGGAAAGATTCTGAGTCTCATTGGAATCCCTGAAAGGTATTCCTATGCCATGCTCTCTCAGACTGGATAAACTTCTGGATTGTCACTTTGAATCTTATTAGAGCAGGTAGTGATTAGGGAAGATGCTTTCAACAGAGAAAATGGATTTGACTAATGGACCAGAAAGCTAATTATTAGTCATTCTTAGGACTTCCTATCTTAGTCTATGCGTGTACCAACAAGTTCAGCACAGAGACAAACATCTTTGGTATATCTCTTGACTACAGACATGCAAACAGGTCTAGGTGGCATACACCGTGTTCTGAAATAATAAAGAAATGGTTTATACCTAAAAATTAGCAACAGCACCTAAAAAAAGATTAACTCCAGTCTCCTGAATTCTTGTCCTGACAAAATGATATAAAAAGCAGCATTTTTTTCACATAGGCAAATATCACAGATAGCTATGCGAACATGGCTCTTCCATAAAATAGATGCTATCTATGGCATATCTTCATGAACAGTCTTTACTCCACACACAGTGCTAAACAGTTAGTGGTACATAATAGCTGCATGAAAATGAGCACTGCATTTTAATTCATGAGGAGTAATTTCTTGCAGGCACAGAGGAACTTCTTAAGAACTATATGTTCTCTATAAATAGGAATATACCTTATCACTCTATCATTGGCCTGTCTGGAAGGGATTTTGTAGTTTAGTATGGAAACTATGAAAATTAACTCAGAGTCACTGCAATTCCAAATTACGGTTACAATTAAAAAAAAATACAATGAAATATCTCCCAGTTCAACTTTTTATATCTGTAAGGTACACGAACAAAGCATTAATCTATGCTACAAAGTTCATAAAATCATAGAACATCCTGAACTAGAAGGGACCAAAAGGATCACTGAGTCCACCTTCTGGTTCTACACAGGACAACTCAAATTACAAACCCTATGTCTGAGGCTCTCTATGAACACTCCTTGAACTATAGCAGCTTGGGACTATGACCACTGCCCTGGGGGACCTGTTCCAGGGCCTGACCACCCTCTGGTAAAGAACCTTTCCCTAACCCTTGAGTTCTGCTGCAGTCACCAGAGAGCAGAGCTCAGCACTGCCCCTCCACTCCTCTCGTGAGGGGCTGTAGGCAGCCAAGAGGCCTCCCCTCAGCTCCTCTGCTCTGGGTTGAAGAAACCAAAGGACCCCAGCCACTCCCGATACACCTTGTCCTTTAGTCCCTTCAGCATCTTCATAGCCTTCCCCTGGATACTCTTTCATAGTTTTATATCCTTCTTATATTGTGGCACCCAAACCTGCACACAGTGCTTGAGGTGAGGCTGCACAGCACAGAGTGGGACAACTTCTTCCCTTGTCTGGTGGCAGCACTGGGCCTGATGCACACCGTGAAACAGTTGGCCCTTTGGCCTGGCAGGCACACCAGGACTGGGAAGCAATGCACTGAACTTCAGAAGGTCACACGCCAGCTCATACTTCAGTGACTTTCCCTGTAGTGATGCAGCCTGAATGTTTTAGAGACTAAAGGCTAGCTGACAGTAAAAATGAGACACAGTCCACTTCAGACAGAGCTTGGCTGATATTATTCATTGGATACTGTACACTGGCAAAAGCCTCTTTGATTAGTGAGTTATTGTGAGTCCTGGAGTCCATGCTTCTTTTAATCTCTGCAGTGGCTTTCAAAGGAAAGTGCTAGTTGATGTTTATGCCTTGTGGCAACATCCTATTCATTCCTTCATAGCTTAGAGGTCTGATCTTTGTTCTTGAACTTCCTGTGATTCATTTTCATATTTTGTTTGTAATGTAGTATTGCAACTGCACTTCCAGTTACATTCAGGTTTAGTTATGCCTCTGTTATGTTAAGAAAATGTCTCTGTTGTGATTTCTTAACTGCAGGGCTTCTGGAATCTTTTACTGCTCTGAAAGGACAATTAAATATAGGACCTCTGTGTAGGTCCAGCTGAAAAGATATCAAAGCATAATAGAGGACTAGAATAAAGTCCTAGCTATAATGACTTCAGGCACAAATACACCAAGCCTTGCAGCCAGCTTTAAAAAGGAAGGGTGACATTCAGATGGCTTTATCGCCAGTAAATCCAGACCACTTAGAAAGACAGTAAGCACACCATAGCACACTAATAAAGCTTTATGCTACTGAGGAGAAGTAGTATTGCAGAAAGAATCAAGATTTGACAAATTTATAGGTAAGACATGAATCCATGGAAAAGTGTATGTGGGGACTAAGGCCTTTATAGTGTAAGCGTTTACTTATTTTACAAGAACTTCAGTTATGAATCAGGACCTCCACCATATAAAGTATGTTGATCATTGCTATGTCAAAGAGTACAGTAAATACGATGGTGGACAGAAAGACTAACTTTTCAACGTTGATTCATTTAATTTAAATACTAAATAATTCCTGACAGAAGAAATTATGCTGTTTCCTATCACCATATTACTTTAGGTTGAATTTTTATTAATCTTGATATAGTCACTGCCATTCTTTGAAAATTCTCATCACTAAACAATTTATTTCATCTTTAGATCTTAAATTCATTCTGCATCATAAATTTTGCTGATACTCTCTGGTCATGAATGAAGTGTAAAACTGTAAAACTAAGTTCATTCTATATTACTGGAGTATCCTCAAAAACTTTCTCAGATTCTACTGGATCATTTGCGTTTTGTTCCATTTGCTATTATTTTTAATTGTTTCGCATTACTGAGAGTCAGCTGCAGTATCAAAACTCTTTCATGCTGAGAGGTGCTAAGCTCCTACTGATGTCAGCAGGAGATACATGGGATCAGCAGTGCTCACGTTTCACTGTACAGTCTTTACAGGGCTGACAAACATAGCCAAAGTCTGTGGGAAGAGAAACCCCTTGCAAATCTCAGTGGTCTTAAGTGTTACAGAAACATTAGTCTTCAGAAATTACAGTGCTAACTTCTCTAAAGATCAGAATGAAAATCATGGTTTTGTTATAAGCTGCATGAAGTTCACTTAAATTCCATGGCGGTATAAAAACTAATTGCTACTACTAGCCTAAAATGTGAACAGAAATTGTTGGAATAAGATAGAATGGAACAGAACAATTCAGTTGGAAGAGACCTACTGCAAGACTACTTCAGGGCTAAACAATAGTTAAACCATATAAATGAGGGGACTGTCCAAACATCTCTTGAACAGTGACAGGTATGGAGCATCAGCCACTTCTCCAGGAACCCAGTTTCCTCACAGTACACTAATTTTTCCTAACATCTAGTCTTGAAGCTCCCTCGTAAGCTTTGTGCCATTCCCATGCGTGCTGTCACTGGTGCTTTCCTTGAGGATTTTCCGGTAATATAAACAGTTCTTAGTCAAACATTTAATCTTACCTTTAAAACATATTTGTCACTATGTTCCCTGCTAAAAGAATTCATTTCATAATAATAGATAATTTAAAGATAACATTGGGTTGTTGGAGCATTTAAATAAGCAAATATAATAATAGAATCAAGGACAGACAAGGAGCTGTCAAATCTCAATCAGTGATACAAAAGGTCCTTATCTGTATTCTGAAGTTTATCTTGTCTAGTTTTGGAAGTCCTAAGTGATTTGCACCTCTTCTCTTAAGAGACTTTTCTACAGATTGTAGTACCAGAACATCAGGGAGTATTTCATAATTTCAGTCCAGTGTATCAAAATCAAGTATTTGTATATCTGAACTTTTCAAAAATATTCATATAATCTGTCTTCGCATATCAATTCTTCTGGCTCTAAGAACTGTTACTGCTCTCTTTAAATGGCCTGCACCCAGATTTTTTTTTTGCTGCCCTCCTCCCCCCCATCCCGAATTTATGAAAGATCAGATGGAGTTTCAGAGAAATCCCAGTCGTTGTGACATCAGAGCCATACACGAGGGATTATGACTCTCTTAGCTCCTTAGAGGCTTTGTCTACACAACTCAAATCAGCATTTTTTGTGTTATACAATGGAAACTTTTTTATTGCCCACAGTCACCTCAGTTTGTTTCCCATCATTACTGGGTTTTAGTCTATTCCCCTCTGTCACTACTTGAAGAAACCCAGTTGGATAGAAATGGAAACATTTGAAACTGCAACAACTTTCATCAATTATCAAGTCTGAAGGTGCTACTACAGCTGAAAAATAATTAGTATAAATCCGGGACAGTGTGTAAACAGATCACCAAAAGATAGATTACTTCAGTGCACTTCCATAGCTACTTCTATTGGTCAGTGTTTGCTTAAGTCTCAGCTGCAGTTGTTGATGCCTTTTCCAAGATGCATGCAGGGATGTAGCAAATGTGCCAACTACTCTTTCTCTGAAATTTCACCTTTTTACTACTACCATGGCACAGTGACTTCAGGCAGCAAAACAAAATTTACACACTGTGGTGGTTCAGGTAACTTAGCCTGATATGCACTGCAAATCTTAATTGAAATTGAGCATCCTGCAGTTTATGTTGTGTACCATTCAGTACTGAATAAGTGGTGTCTTCAGAGTGACTGGTTGCAAAGGATTATTTTCATTACTAAGGCCTACCAACATTAAAAAGAAAGAAAGAAAGAAAGAAAGAAAGAAAGAAAGAAAGAAAGAAAGAAAGAAAGAAAGAAAGAAAGAAAGAAAGCAAGCAAGCATAGGCCTATTGTACTTGTGTCAGGAGCGTAAGGAACAAAATATGGAGGCAGAAATGGAGCTACAGAATCACATATCCAGAGAACTATACATCTCATCATTAATGTGTTCTCCAGGACCGTGTAGAATATGGTATTTAGCTGCGGACAGAAACCAAACTGGACAATGTAGTGTGCTTTTTGAGACACAGACTTCCTTTCACCAAAACACCAATATGTTAATTAAAGCGTGATGCATCTTCAGAAATGGCAACATAAAATAATCAGTGATATACACACTGAAGGGGGATATTTTCAGCAACAAGAGTCAATGCCACGAAACTGTATGAGAAGCACAAATCAAAGGTAGGAAGAGAAATTAGAGCAGTTAAAAGAAATCTTTAAAAATATTTTCAAAGTAGTTGGTAGATATGGAATTTTGAAAAACTGTAGTTTCTGAATGGACTCTGAGTAATAGAATAAAACTATTTCAAAGCCAGTAATTAGACTTCAAATACTAACTGCAACTTTCAATTCCTGATATTCTAATAACTTCATTAGCTGAACAAAGTGATGAAAGCAGGCTAGTTTCTGCTTTTGACAGTACAGTTGACTTAAAAGCCACAGTTTGGTGACTGGAAAACAAGCCAGTTATCTGTACTGAATCCACTAAACAGATTCAGATGAAACTTTTTGGTACAGCAGAAAAGCATGGTGAAAGTGATGTCTCCTTCCTTCCAACTAGCTTAACAGCCAGGGCATCTCTTTATATGATATAGAAAACATCTTTTTATTCTCAATGAACGATCCCTGAATCATCTGTAAATGTACACTGACTGCCTTTTGATAGTTATTTGTGTGTAGGAAATGCTCTGATTCTAACATCTAATTTATCTGCTACAAACACATCAGTGAAGAGATCTCAGAATAGATTGAGAGCACCACGCTCTTCAGGTAACATTTAAGGTTTAATCAGCTTCCTTTTTACATAACATGCAGGCTCACACTGTGAAAGAGTGAACTGAAACTAAACCCAAGTTCTCATGACAATAAGTGGCAACTGTTAGAAAACAGTTTGGTAGTGATATCAATTCTTTGCATCCCTGTCTGGCAAAGATGCTTAGGAAAAGTTCATAACTTCCATTATGTTTTATCTAATATAACTGTACACTGAAATGAGATGCGTTGAACTACTTAAATAAGTCATACCTGATTCATTCTCAAATAATCTTTCATCCATTCTTTAAGTCAAAAGTGAACTTAGTACCTGTACATTCTATCAAAGTAATTACTGATGCAATGCTGTAGCTGTTTTGGGTCTAAGCAATCATCAATTATTTGTCAACTAGAACAAAAATTCCTAATAAAACTAAATACTAATCTCATCAGAAACGTAGCATATCCACGAAAAGAGAACTTTAATTGTACTGAATTATTCTTCAGAACGATAGTATTTCCTCTTTGAAAATCAGATGTGATGGATAGTAGTGGATAGTAGTTGAGCAGCAATCAACTATACCAAGACAAAGCAAGACAGACTATATCTGATAGTTTTGATACTTAAAGCTTTTTTTCTTTTTCTTTTTTTGTTTTTGTAAATGAACGGATCCTATAACTTCAGCTTAAGCTTGTATACAGACGTTTGGAATACTCTTCCAAAAATCATTTTCATAAGTAATTTATGATTGTTCATATGGAAATTTATTACTAGGGTAGCTTATCTTCTCAACCAATTTCCTCCCAAATCATAGAAGTCCTTTTTCTTCCCCAGAGAAAAAATAAACAATTTCCATCTGCAGAGGAAGTTCCTAGTCTAGTATAGAAAACACCTGCAAAGGTAGCACTTGCGAATATAGCTATCCAAGTCAAACAGCTTCCATTTCTTCCTACAGTGAGCAAAACAACCTTGGGAGGCAACAATATAACATATTTATGAAAAAATGATCATTCACAGAGGATACAAATCCTGACATTCCCCTTCAGTATATGAAAATCAAAATAACAGAACTGTTAGCTATAATCCCAGCATTTGCTTTAACGTGACTCCTCACACAGTCCCATGAGCTGGCAATGACAATGTAGTTGGAAGAGAGAATGGGATGCAGGGCAGGCAGTAAATAGTAAAGGACTTCCCATTTTGGAAGCAGCCCATATCTATCTTAGACATCAACTACTGTGATACTGCAAGTCTACAAAATATACAAATCGAGCCCATAAAATCCTTCTGGAGCTGACCTGATCATTCCTGCATACAGCACAGAGTTGTTGGCTGTGTACAAGAAGAAACACATGACCCTACAGGATTACAGAAGGAAGAAACAGAATGAAAGATTGACTCTGTGAGCCAGATAAAAGGAAAACTGTAGTACTTTAGAGAGACATTAAAACTGCAAGTGACAGGGACAAGATATTCAAACAGAGGTTGATGTTTTTCGAAGATTTTTTTGGTGCTCTAACAGAAGATACTGTAATATCAGGTTATCCCATATCACTGAAACTCTTGAGAATAATAGCAGAAACTGTACTTTGAGAGTTATCTGCTTTACTGATGGAATAAAAGGGAAAGATATTTGTGAAAAACTGTTTTTGCTATTAAAATATATTTTAGATTTAAAAAAACAAAAACAACTTTCCTGACAAACGCAGTGGAAAGATGCCTGCAATGCTTTCACTAACCCTCTGGATAAACAAGGTCTAGGCTGACCACATTTGAAAATGAGAAAAAAGCCTTCAGGAAATAGGACAGAAAACATAACTTGTTGGTTTGTTTTCTTTTTCCCAGAAACAGGATGCTCTATTTTTACAGTAAAGTTTTACCTGAGGAACATAAATTCAAACTACAAAGATATTGTAAAGCAGAAGCTTTCAATACTGCAGAGCTAATTTGGTAAAACCTTTTTTTTCTGTTTTTTTGCTCAAACTGCATAGACATTTAAACACAGATCATGCAAACACATGAACATGAATGCTAAGTTTGCATAGTAAATACACAGATCACTCTGAAAGCAATGCCTCCTATTTATTTCTACAGAAGCCAGAAATAAAACAAAGAGCATAACTAATACTATTTGATAGAGCAAGTTCTCAGCTACAAAGCACTGCTTTTTTTCCCAACACAGTCACCACTACTAGTTGTGCATTTTAGACAGTGACAAACAAGAGCCTACATGTTGTGCACATAAAAATCTATGCCAGTTGAAGTGACCCACTGCTGAAACACAGCACCCACCACCTCACTGTGCTCACATCCACTGTTTGGTCTCCATAACTGTTCAGAAAGCACTGATGAATGTCAATGGGCACCATTTTTTTTCTGCATGGAGAAATTCAATGACAGACCTGACAGACAGACCTTCATTGGCTCTTCCATCTCAGACTCCATTTTGTCTGACTGCCCCTCAGCTGTCACTACTACATGACAACAAAATGTAATGGTATATTGGTGGGAAGGTTCAACCTCTACTGTCATACCACCAACATCCACCTCTGATGCCATGGGGCAACACAATAAGATAGGAGACATTACTTTCAGAGAAGCCCTTGTATTTTTACTTCTCTCAGTAAAAGATATACAGACATGAAATTAGCCCCACATGTAGGCATGTAAGAGTGGAAAT
>PPHD01015684.1:2499-15962 GCA_002909625.1 Bambusicola thoracicus
GGGGGTGGGGGTAGGGAAGGACAGACTTTAGCAAAGCAGCGGAGAGCCAGAAAGAGAACTTTTGTATTTAACATACGTAGAAGAGATTAACCCTTTGACTGGAGACACTGAAAGCTGAAAAAGGGGATAACCTGCTTCGAATGGTTGTAAGCAGTAAAGTAAGAGAGAGTTTTGATCTAGAGGAAGACTTTTGATCTAGAGGAAGGGAAGATGTTGGAGGAAAAAGAAGAATATGCCGGCCTAACATGCAATTCCATCTTCTTAAGTTACCAAGTGTTTGATGTCAGCGTCTGGCTTTGTAAGTACATGACTTCTGAAGAAGTATCAAATACACAACAGCTCCTCCATCCAGTGAGGTACTGGGATCCAGGGAAATCCCAGTGCCTCATCCTAGGGAAACTTTCCTTGGATCTTTGTGGAAGAGACACCAGTGAATAGTAAAAATAAATAAATACATAAATATGTAAATAATTGTCTGGCAACAGTACTTCCGTGGTCAGGAAAGCATCAAGGGGTGCAAAGAAACTCCTGTACACAAAGGGAATGCCAGCTCAGCTTGCCTCTATGAGAGAACACTAGGGGCAGCATTTCCATCCAGCTTGTCTCCACCCCCATGATGTCTAAAGAAATAAAACAGACACAAGAACTACTAGCAAAGCTAAGCTCAAACTGTGTTTCTTGCCTGCTCCAGAGTCAAATATAATGGTAACGAAAATGGTGGTTTGCACCAGCTGCTGCTTCATCATTTGACTGGAAGCAGGTGAGCAACTCAGGACAGCCCCAAAGGCAATACACTGCTGAGCTGACCTCATTAGCTCCACTTTGCAAAGCCCCCTGCCTCACCAAGCCGACTGCCTGCCCAGTCTCTGCATTATAGCTTTGAAATGATCCCTCTCCTCCATCAGCATATAAGACTAGTCACCTGCTGTATGTTCAGGCACAGGATGAACTGAATGCTGTGAACTCAGCCAAACTAAGGGGAGGAGGCATCTAAAAGCAGATGTAATTAAGGGCTTGTTAGCATACAAAATCATCGTGGTTCCCTCCCAGAGCCCATGGCAAAGCTGAGCAGGACTAGACTGGTCCATGGGCACTGTGGTTCTTGTTCCAGGATACGCACAAAAATGAAGGGCCCAAAACCCAGGGTGAGGTGAAGAAACATCCCTTGTTGTGGGGCCCAGAGAGGAAGCTCGGATATAGGTACATCTGGGCTGGAGAACTGGCATGCTGTGTTGGCACAGGCGGTATCTCATGTCTGACTGATAGTGCTGTCAGCAAAATGTGATACTGCACCCTCCCCTTAAATACAGCCCCCAGCCTACTTGATACCTCTGTAGAATAACCTGTTGCATCTCAAATCTAGCTAATTGTCTGGGTAACAAAGAGCTGTTCTCAAGGCTCAGGTGCCTGAACTTCTCCTCTCAGAGAGTAAGGTAAAGGAATGAGGGATTAACTGTGAAAAATGCACGTGCATGTAGAAATGGGGCTGTTATTCAATATCATACAACATCTTCCTATTTGAGGAGCTGCCTGACTCTTGAGATAGATAAGCTCTTGGCTGTGGGAAGGGATAATGCAGGGCTCTCAGCAACAGTGGGACAAGAAAGTGTTCACAGGGCAACCAATGGTACAGATGCTGCAGCATTTTATCACTAGCATTTTGCAGAACTCTCCATAAACTAAACTGTTTTCCTACTTGCCCGAAGTCGTGGGTAATTATCTTCATATCCAATATAAATTAGCAAGATGTGCGTGTCACTGATACTGGGACAGTGTAACTTGCATCATTTCTGGCATCCAGTGATCTGTAAAACAGTTCTAACTACATGTAGAGAATTACTGCAGCAGGAAAAAGGGGAAGATGCGTGATTAAAACAGATGGGTGGAGCTGACAGCATCACAGTTGTGCTGAATCATCCTCCCTATATAGCATATTTTAAGCTTAGGCTCTTTTCCTCCCCACCACTAGATATCCTTAGGGTCAACTGAAGATCCCTCAGGTCTGTAGTTTCATATGCCACCAAAGCAGCAACATCGACACATTCACTTCCTTTTCATCTTGCTTAGAACTTCTGGAGTCCCAGTAACTGTGGCACAAAACAGAAATCTCAACTGAATCCCACAGAGATGCTCACCAGGGTAAAAGTTGCATGCTGAAAGGGAAGCAGGGCCTTTACTCTTAATTAATTCTTATTTAACTCAAATATCTAGCAATCAGTTGGATGAAAATCTCTCTTTGTTTAACATTAAACAGCTGCTGTTCCATTAGTGCCTGAGTAAGCTATTAATCTGAGTTCCCAAAGGAAGACCTCCAGCAAGAAAAATCTGAAAGAAATATCAGATCTTAAAATCTACGGCTCTCTTTCCCTCAGAAGGTGGGAGGGCTTCCACTTCGCACAGCTAACCGCAGCAGCAAGCTGCATGGATGAATAAACCTCCCTGCCAGAGTGCAGGGGTAAACCTAGCATGGAGCCTATGGGCAAAGTCTTAGCTGCTACTGTCCGATCTGTGGACCTGCAAACTTCCACTCGTAAGAAATGGACCTGAAGCATCATTCTGGATCCTTGAGTTCTAGTGGTCCGGAAAGCTGAGGCAGAGCCTTTGGCTGCAAGGCGCCTGTTCCTGGTGTAAATCTCACAGTCTGTCAAGAACAGAGAGAACTGCCCAAGCCATGACAGCATGAGTCAGGTCACACTACTGTCTTGGCCAGCAGTGGGGTACAACAACCATCATTTAGTCCGGTGTTATCCTCATTAAGCCTCTGCCATGTGATTTGCTAGTTCAGCTAATCTGAATTTGCTGCGGGTATCCAAATGCAAAATAAGCACTTTCCCCTCTTTAATTATAGTCTTTATGTTTTGTGATTTAGGTTGCTCCTGTCATTGTTTGCAAGAAAAGATGGGGTTGCATAACAGTGTGTAACACGATACAGCTGCAGACAGGGCTGCTCAACCAGTGCAAGCCCAAATAGAAAACAGCTTCTGTTAACCAGCAGCTGAACAGCAGGGAAACCTCACCCAGCCCTTTTTCTCTGGTAGGGGCAGGGGAAGGCCTGTGGGCCATCCCTTTGCCCTGTTTATATCCAGTTTATTACAGCCACCAGCCTCTTGGCAGGATTCAACAAAGTTCTCTCCGGTGGGTCCTGACTGAGATAGGAAGCCAAACTGGTTCTGTCCAGAGTGCCATTTTTGAAGGGAGTGCTGGCATGTTTATTTTAAGAAAACGGGAAACTCAACCCAACAATTTCACTTTTCTTTCACCTACTGTCAAACCTTGTAGGTCTCCCTCGGGCAAAAATCCAGCCTGTGTCAGCAGGACTGTTAGGTTTGTCATTTTTTTTTTCTTTCTTTTTTTTTTTTTTTTAACTAGGCATATAGGATCCAGTCCAGCAACTCTTCAACCATCATGTTCAGGGATTAGTCTGTACTTGACCGGTTTCTCATTCTTCTCAGGCGAATTCTGAGGAAAGAAGGGGACAGTGCTGCACCAAACAAGCACAGATGCTTCCTCTGTTTGCATCCGGGGCCTATGCGAGCTTCTGAGATCAGAGCCTGGGACCAGATTTTCTTCTTGCGTTCTTCAGTGTAGCTCCTCTGAAGTCACCGCTACCAGATAAGCTGTGTGGCATAGCACAGCCTTATGTGGCCGCTTGGACTGAGTGGCTTATTTTTAGCTCAAACCTCTACCTTAAGCGATACCAGTTTTAATAATCCATCCAGTACGGCCTTGGTGGTACCAGCAAAACTCTCCCTGCACAAGGTGCTGTGCTCAGGCTGTTAAACAGAATACAGTTAAAATCACACAACAGCCTGAAAATGTCACAGAATTGTGTGTGTGTGTGTGTGTGTGTTCAGACCAGTTTGTCTGGCACACTGCATCCTAGGAGATGTTTTAGATGCTGCACAGATGTAACCATTTTTTGCAACCAGGGCAACTTCTGCGGTAAAAGCTACACTGCCACTTGTAGGTTTCACTGTTCACCCCAGAACAGAAGTTTTAGGTATGTTGACTTTTATCCTGGAATATGAGGTACAGGATTTGTCAGATGAAATGAACAGCTGCACATACTTTTTGTTGCACAGACACACACTGGGGAATGTGGAAGCTGATGAGTGCTACTAGACATAGAAAGACCACCTGAAAACCCCATGGGTGCCAGTTCACAGTTACAAAGATGTGACCTGGAAATCCTTCTCATACGTGGCTCTGTATGTTGCACGGACCTATAATGGAAGCTTACAAAAAGCAACTCATCGTCTAACAGAGCAGTTTTTCACCCGGTGCATGCCCAAACCTGATCCAAGCACATCCCATAGCACCTTGGCTACCAGATGTGAATAGCTATTAAACCAACTGCTGCCTACATTAGTCGGGAACATTGCTTACTAAGTATGTTCAGATTTCTGGTTGTCTTGCACCTAGCTATTATCTGATCTTAAAGAGCTACCCAGCATTCCCCCTGCCAGTGAAGGCAATGCAAATGTCTCTGTGACAGGATAGCTGCTTTCTGCAGATTGGGTAGGTCTGCAGCACATCATTCTCAGCTCAGGAAGCAAGAGAGGAGATTGAGAGCTCGCAATAGCATCTAGAAAACAGCCAGCTAAACATATGACTTCTATGCCAGTTCTATTTCCTTGGGACTTTCCCAGCATTTTTACCCCAAGTGTTTGCAATAGTGAAAGAAAAAAAAAAAATGTTGAGATTCAAGATTTCTTTTTCTGGCCCAGGCATCCTAATAGTTCTTCAGCCTGGCTGCAAAACTACATAAACAAGGACGAAATTCTGGCCTGTGAAAATCATGGCAAAACTCCCACTGATCTGAATGAAGCCAAACGTTCACCCCCACCTTCCAAAATGTACGCACTCAGATTTTAAATACATTTTAAAAATACAGCTTTAGAATGTTCTTTCCAGGGCTGGATAGGAGAAGGAACATCAAAGAGTGCAGCCTTGCTGTTTTCATTAAACTTTCACCAAGTTTGGCTAACTGTGATGAAACAACAACAGTCGTGATCCTGCGTTCTCATTGAGATTGTTATCAAAATTAGCAAAAGCAGTTAAGTCAGATGAGTGAGAAAGCTGTGAATGAAGTTCAGCTCCAGCTGCTGGAACTTTCCTCCAATACTGCTTGTTTGTCTCCTTAACTACAATTCATCTTTCCTTTTCCCCTGTCGCTTACAGCCTCCAGTCCTCAGTAGGATGCTAGATTCCTTGGCAAAGAGATGCAGGCTGTGTCCGTACCATTCTTCACACTCCACTGATCATTAACTCATCTGCAAAATTCCTTCCAGATAGCTTACATCTTCCCTTCTGTTGCTGTAATGTAGCAGCGCACCTCCAGACTGTCTTTAGCATTTTATTTTTGTGGAGAAAGCCATAGGAACTTCACAACGCGTGATGAGCACCAGGCTTCCCAGAGAGCCCCTGCTGTTCAAGGAAATGCTCTTGAAGCAGCAGGCTGTACCTTGCCCATAGATAAGCAGTGGTGAGCAGTTCCGCAGTGAACCGCGTGGTCTCCACTCGGTAAGAAACATAATCCCTCTAAGTCAACAAGGCAGGCAGGGCACCGATAGCTTTCTCAGAACAAAACAGACATGTTTACACCTCTGGTAGTAAAGCAGCAGAATTTGACAGTACGTGTCTCCATTACCACAGTAAAGCCTTCCACAAATACAGCCGTCTGAATCCTCTCCAAGTGCTTGGCAAGTCCAGTGCCTCTCCAGTGATGTTCTGGGGGTCTCCTGTGATCTGCAGAAAGCTGCTGGAGTTCAAGGGCTGCACTGTTGCTTTCCTTCTCTGTCCACCCTCTAAACAGCAGCTGAATCAGTTGGGATAGGAAAGTACTTTCCTAAGAGGAATTAAGTGGGATGCAATGTGGCAGAAGCAAGTTGCTCCAAGGATGGGTTTCACATCGAGTGAGAGGAAAAGGAAGAGGGATGTTATGCCATGAGGAGCTGTAAAAAGATTTCTTCAGACTCTCTCCACAGAAATTCATCCCATGCTACAAAATTGCTGGAATAGAGGTCTGAGCTAAGCCGGTTTCTTTCGCTGAATGCACAAAACCGGCGCTCTCCCAGTATTCGCAGGCAGCCAGCCATAAGAGGGCAGCAAGAATCCAGCACATACAGCAAAGGGTCCCTTTCTGACGCTGGATGTTCAGACAAGCAAAACTTACTGGGCAAAGCAAGAGAAGAGGTATTTTAAAAAACATATGAATTCTCCCCGTCAAAAAGCACTGTTAGCCAGGCACCTACCCACAGGCAGTGCAGCCGCATGCCATCCTATGCCAGGAAGAAAAGTGTTGTAATGTCTCATCCTGAATGAGCCATCCACCATCCTGCCCAGCTTTTATCCTGGAGATATATGAAAGAATTACATTTCTGGCAAACTTCCTGACTTAACAGCTGAATGGAAGTCCTTTGTGAAATATGCATTCCATGGCTTGCCCTTATCCTCACGTAATGAAAATAGAAAAGAAGGGGGGAAAAAGCACTGAAACGCACAAGCCAGGATACTCGTGACTGCAACGCCGAGCCATGAAAGCCAGCCCTGCCACCTCAGCATGGTCCTCGTGGCTCTGTGTGACCCAGTCCCCAGGCGTATGGCCCAGCTGCTGAGCAGCAGTGTGCTCAGAGCCGTGCTGGCACAGCGTCCTGAAAGCAAGCAGCAATGTTTTCCTTGGGGGAAGAGGCGTTCGGCCGCTCCCATCCCTGCCAGCACTTCTGCTGGAGACAAAGCCTCACAGTGATGCAGGACAGGCAGCGCCTCTCCATCCTGCTCATGCTGAGGTGAAGTCTCCTCACACTGTGAGCATACGACCCAAGGTGGAAATAAAACTGGCAAGCCACTAGTGATTCAGCTCCCATCACCAAGAGCAACTTAGGCTCACACTGCCAACATTTTTAGGCAGCGAGATCTGAGGGGAAGTTGGGGACTCAAAATACAACGTGACAGGAGTGATTTTTAGTGACACTTGCCCCGGAGGATTTTCTCAGGGCTGAATCCAGGGGCCAACCATGCTTTGTACCAGGGATGAAATGTGCACAGTTTCACAGGGACATACTAGTCAGCTGGCCACAGCCATATGCTGCTGCCACAGTGCCACCAGTGCTCCTTAGCCCAACCCCACCAGGCCAGGCGGCCATCTCCTTCTACAGCCTGAACCTTCAAGTCCAAAGGGAAATCTTTCCAAAATCTTTCCTTCCCCAGCCACAAAACAAAGCCAGCCACCCACACCTGGTTCTTCTTCCCTCTCCAGCCAGAACTGAGGTTGCTATGCCTGCAACATGGGCTGGTGGCAGCCCTGTGTGGAGGTCAGCTCAGGCCTGGGAGGCACCCACCCATCCTTCTCAGGAAAGCCTGGACATGCTTGGAGACAACATGGCAGCGGGCAGGGCCCTGCCTGTCCCACAGCCCTGCAGGCCTGGGTGAAGCACTGGAGCAGATTGCCCAGAGAAGCTGTGGATTCCCCACCGTTGGAACTGTTCAAAAAATTGGGTGGGATGAGGCTTTGTGCATCCTGATCTGGTGGGAGGTGTCCCTGCCTGTGGCAGGGGACTTGGACTAGGTGATCTTTTTCGGTCCCTTCCAGCCCAAAACATTTTGTAATCCTATGATTTATAGAGGCCACGTTTATTATGCCTGCTCACTTTTGTGTCAGCATTGTCCTTTAACTTAAATAGCTCCTCTTCCTCCTTAGCACTAACCTCCAGGATGTATTTATAGAGAGCGATCATATCCCTCTTTCAGCTTTCCTGGTGCTGGACTAAATAAGCCAAGCTCTTTCAGTCTACTTTTATAACACCAGCTCTCCAACACCCTAATCCTCCCGCAGCCTTTCTTTGCACCTGTTCCAGTGTGAATCAATCTTTTTTGAAAGTGAATGACCATAACTGCCCAGCATTGTGTGCATGGCATGTCACATTGCTTTTTACAACAGAATTAGTATTTCCCTCTCCCGAGCACAGACCCTCTGCATTGGGCAGCCAGGGATCTCCCTCGCCTCTTTCCTTACACAGTGATAATGAAACGCATGAGATAAGCTGAGAAGCATCGTATTTACACAGCCACAACGATTATTTGGGAGGAATGCTACGGACAAGATTTTTAAATGTTCAAGAGCCAAAAAAAGAGGAAAAAAAAGGAACACAAAATTCTTTCTCTGTGACAATCTTAGACTTGAAAACCTGTCAAACTGAGTATGGAAAAAATAATTGCGGAAGGGCTGTGTGGAAAAGGAGTGTCACGAAAACCATTCACAGATGGTAAAATTATTCTTCCAATGGTAGATCTAAGTAAGATGTGTGCTGTGAAGAGCAAACGATGGCCATTGTCCCACATGCCTTTTGCAGTGTCCCTGTGTGCCTTTGTCACCATTCCAGGGTTGCTGCTGTGCTTCTTTATCTTCTAGCATCCCATCCGACACCAACCGTGATCGCTCCAGGTTTGCCATCTTTGATCCTCTCATAGATTGGTGAAGGCAACCTTATTTTCTCTCTGCACACGTTGGATTCTGAAGATGTAAACACTGTTTCTTACAGCAACTCCAGGGTTTCTCTGCACTCCTGTTCTCCACAGTGACCAGTGATGTGATGCAGCCACAGCCCAGATGTACTGCACTGGAGCTCATATCACATCTGTCCAGACAGCTTCGTTCCTTTCAGAGCCCCCCAAACACCAGATGCCTGCACTGATAAAGGAGGATGGCTGTTCCACATACTTTCAGCTGCTCTCTTTTTAACATCCACTAGGATGTTTCAAAAGGCTGGAAAAGTCCTGCAATGTGTACACCCTGTACAGAGCTGGGGAGGATGTAGGGAAAGGAACTTCAGCCCAGCTTCCTGGAGACCTCCTTGCTCTAGTCAATGATCCTAGTGCCATGAAAAAAAAAAAAAAAGAAAAGAAAAAAAAGAAAAAAAACAACAAACACTTTAAGAGTAATACTACAGAGCCACAAATCTTCAGGTCCTTCAGTTGCATCAGCCCAGGCATTTTTCTTGTCCCATTTGTTTTTCATGCTGGATGGATCTTGTTTGTTTGCAGAAGTTGACCTGGGGGAGTGTATGTTGACCTGCCAAGAGGATGCTGAGTGCCATGCAGTCGTCTGTGCCCAGCCTGCCCTGCTGCTGGTCACTAGGGGCTACTTGCAGTGCTGTCAAGGAGCAGCCAGCGGCTGTGTCTTGTCACTGTCCTCCCCTCCCTGCCCTGCCTGCTGCCCTGCTCACTGGAGCTGAGCTGGGAACCGGAGGGGAGAGCTGCAAGGGAGGCAGCTGGCAAGGAAGAGAAGCAGAGCTGGTGCTGACTGGGATGGTGGGAGGATGGGGAAGGAGGGGAGCTGAGGCTGGGAGAGGAACATGCTGCTGCAAGTCCTCCCCCCATGACAACAGAAGAGAAGAAAGCTGATTGCTGACGAGGAGGATTAGGAGGCCCTCCCTTGCCTGTGCCAGCCCATTCCCGCAGAAAACTGCAGCCTTGGTCCTGCCACGAGACCCTCAGCAGAGCAGAGAGCTGGACCAAGGGTGTGGGAATGGAAGGTCTTTGGATGTGCTTGAACACAGGTAGGGCACAACCACTGTACGTCCAGGTGTCATTTCCCCAAACTGGAGGTAGAGGTAGCAGCCTCAGGGCCTTCAGAAAGGGAGGATCCACCAGGAAGAGAGGAAAGGGCAAAAAAGGAGGAGGTGCTGGGAAAAGCAGAGAGCAAGTGAGGCCAAGACAGGCCCTTGCCCCCAGAGCGTCCCAGCAGACAATTCTGAGACACTCTCCTTAATATAGCACCATCTGCCTGGCTATTTTCTCCTCTGGCTCATGTACAGTGATCTCCACATTACAATCAGCATGGCTGGCATACTTGAGCTAGCTGCAGCCTCGCGAGGTCAGGCAGGGAGCAATTGCCGCGTACATACAGCAGCGAGGATTTCAGCCCCAGCTCTCCCAAGCTCCTGAGAAGCTTCTGCCGAAGCTTGTGCTGCTCCGTCTCCCCTGCTTTGACCTGTGCTGGCTCCATCAGCCAGCACATGCTGCCCTGCACCCATTGCTGAGCAGCCTGGTCCTTGGGGAGAGTGGTGGATTCATTCAGCAGGGGCAGCTACCTCTGGTAAAAAAGAGCAGGTATACGTGGGCACTGGGCTGAGGAGCAGTTTAGCAGCTCTCATGATTTTGTTCCAAGACCCATTAATCTGTATTTTTTCATCACACCTCAATACCGTCTTGCAAAAGCAGCACGTAAGAAGAATACCACATTTGTGGTTTGCTGTTTATTTATTTCCCCGAGCCTCGTGGTTTTGAAGATAAACTCATTTTTCTCTGATTCAGGAGGGTGGTAGAAGGGATATTAAGGCACAACACTTGTCTGTTCACAGAGGGTGTGCTTGCCTACATCTTTTTTGTCTTTTTATTTGTTTTATCTGTGCAGACTTTGTGCTCTCTGATGCAGAAACAGGACTTCACCTGCTCCTGTGTTTACCCTGCACCTCACCGAGTTTAATCTGCCACGCAAATAATAATTACCATGATTTTTATGGCTGAGAAATGCCTCATTTTTCTTCTCCCTACAATGTGTATGGCAGAGGGACAGAGCAGGCAAAGTTTGCAGAACACTTGGTGCCGAGTGCTGATTCCTCCATCTTTTAGCCCCAAGCTCCTGAGAAGAGAGAGGACTCCTGAGAAGAGAGGGAATTTGCTGGGGTAGTTCCAGCAGGGACCAAGGGCTTGCCTGGCACGGCAGAGGCCCGCGCGTTCCCTGCAAATATAGCATCCGTTGACTTGCACTGAAACCAAACCCAGCGATACATTTCCTCTCATATGAAGTAATCCTATAGCACAAATCAAGATTAATTGACATCCTCGTGTCTACCACAGCTGCACAAATGGTCGGTGCGGCACAAGTGGGGCCTGTTCGCTAATCGTGAAGTAGCTAAGAGCAGACCTTGGATTACTGTAGTCTATAGTAATATATCACTTTCCATAAAAAGAAAGGAACATTGTGCTCTTTCCCAAAGCTGTTTCGCCCCAGCTCATCAGTTGCCCAGCAATCGCTCTGCTCTCCTAACACTTGCATGGCAGAAAGAGTGGTTCTTAATCCCCCAGAAGTTCTGCTGTGCTCAACTGAAGCAAAAGGAGCAGGGACAAGTGTGTGGGGGGAGAGGTGGTTCACAGCAGCAAAAAACTGCAGTACGAGGGGAGTTTCCAGGATATCAGAACACTAAAGACCAGTTTCGCCTTCATAATTACTTCAAAGTGCTCTGCCCTAATGGTGATCAGGGGAACGCGTGACGGGCAAGAGCAGGCTCTGCTCTCTGCAGAAGAGTTTCATCTCTCTCTGAACAGTCAGACCTGCTGCTGAGTTACGGCTCCATTTCAGTTTTAAGGCACACAAGATCTCGCGTTGTGAAACCAGTCATTTCGCAAACTGGCTGAAGTTTTCAGTCATTTTGCAAAGTGCCAGGAGGTATGCACGTTAAATCCTCACCCTCTGGCTATTACTAACTCACTCGCTGAACGAGAGATGTAAAACTATTCTTATGTTTATTCCTACAGGCAGGCAATCTTTTGTAATTACTTCTAGAGCCGGACAGCAACACCCATCGCTTGACAGAGCTAACCAGTATTTTCATAGTGGAGAATTGTAACACCATAGAATCGTCATCATAGAATCTTTTGAGTTGGAAGGGACCTTTAAAGGACATCTAGTCCAACTCCCCCACAACAAAGACATCTACAGCTACATCAGGCTGCTCAGAGTACCATAACATCAGCCATCACGTTTCAATCTCGCCCATAACATCTGCCTCTGCCTTGCAGAGCTCTAGCCTGCAGCAGCAGCTCCATTACCCAAGCCAGCCTTCCCCAAATGAATACTGATCAGCTGTCTGAATCCATCATAAAACTGTATTTCCATTACCAGCCTCACCACCAGGAAAACTGAAGGAATGGTCACAGCAAAAGACAACACATTTTAAGAAGATCAAGACCAGGGTACTATATGCTGGGGGAAAATACCTAAGTTCCCAAGATATAGGATGGGAAATTTAGATTGGATATTATGAAGGATTTCTTCATGGAGAGGGTGGTCAAGCATTGGAGTGGGCTGCCTCGGGTAGTGGTGGAGTCTTCATCTCAGGTGGTATTAAAGAGATGGGACTGAGTAGCTTGGGTTGATGGTTGGGGCTACTGATATTGATTGTCTTTTTCAATCTAAATGATGCTATGATTTTACAGAGAATCCACTGGCTAGGTACAAGTTCTTCAGGGGAAGATCAGGGTCATGCACTGAATGTCAGCCAGTACTGCAGTATCATTATGAAAAAGGCAAACAACATGCTGGACTTATAAACAGGAGAACAGCCCTCAGGACAAGTGAGGTAATAGTTCCACCCTGGGGACTGCTACCCTATTTTGGACACAAAAACACCAACTGAAAAAGGTCCAGAAGAGAGGAAGGAGAAAGATAAGAGGTCTAGAAAACTCAGTCAGTGAAAAAGGACTGGAAGAAGTCCATCCATCCAGGAATATCCCAATCTATACCGAGTTGCTGGAAGCCGCAGTGTACCGGGATGCCCGGAGTGCCCAGGATGCCCATTCACACAAGTAGTGCAACAACCATGCCAGGCAGTTTGAGAATGTCTCCAGCTTTCAGTCTCTTTGCGTGGCAATTGAGAAGTGAAATCAAGCAGCGAGAAGAAATGTCTGTGATTCCTGTCACAAGTTGTCCAAACTTTTAGTCATTTCATCAGGAAAGCGTTTTGCAAAGTTAAAGAAAACTGTAGTTATTCCATGAAATTATTTAACAGAATGACTAACCCACATATGAAAACACTTTTAAAAATTAATCTAGCCAATTGCTCATATTACCCTGTTGTAACACCTGGCAGCTGGCAATCACAGAACCAGTGGTGACTAAGAAAGGCAGCACTCTTGATTTGCGGAAGGATAGAAGACACTAAAAGCTGCTTTACATGATTTGACCACTGAAACCACAGGAGCCTTTGGTCAAATCAAGACCCAAAATTGATTTTTTTGAGTTCAAGCCTGCTGCTCTCTCCATCACCATCAACACACATTCCCACTCTTGTTTACCCTCCAGTACGTGTTGCAGTGTAACCATGGCTATACGTTGCACAACACAGCATCCTATGGGATAGAACACAGATTATCCCCCAAAGTAATGCTAAATGTAGTCACCTTTGACCTTGCAAGAAAATTCATATTCAGAGTCTGAGTTGTGACTGAAGTCACATCCCACATCAGCACCCATAGTCTGTGCCAGATTGGGGATTGCCTTTCCTTACTGCCTCTGTGAGTAGACACAAAACAGGTGTAGAAAAAAACATATATATCAAGAAAAGTATCCAGGTACTATAGCACAGGGCAGAAAAGGCCTGGTTGCTCTCTGTTCTGGTTGCTGTCTGTTCAAATCCTTGTTTGGCTGGAGGCATGTGTGCACCACTTTCATTTCCTCTCCT